>JAZGVS010001132.1:0-10655 GCA_037356235.1 Bacterosira constricta
GAATTTGATACAAACAATAAGTGATTCGCTTAACTACATCTACAGACTCTAATTCTTCCAATAGATAGGCCATCTATCCACGAATCTTCGCCTACGAGACTACGAACTAAGTCTCTTCTACCCAATACAGTACACATCAACATGCTTCTAGTACTGTCATACCAAAGGTTGATTTGGAGCTCTCTAGTGAGGTCTATGCATGAAAATTATCTTCTCAAGGACACATTCGTGTTCTCATCCAATATAAGAGAAAACACGTTGGATGATGCGATATGGAGAATTGATACAATTCCAACAGGTGAGAAAATCTGATGCTCATACTCGCAGAGCCATATCATTCTATTCTCAAGCTTTTATCTCATGGCGTATTAACTCTTTTCTTTTTATCTTTCTCTGTTATATACACACTACTATCTGAATCTTTGCCAAATAGAAACATGACCACTGTCGTGTGCCTCACGGCCATGCAGAAAATTGTAAGCTATCATGGTGGGTGATGAACCAGTGCCCAGCACCATTTGTTGAAGCAAGGGAAACACAGTTGGTTATCAGAAGTTTGCATGGGGCTATTGGATGCTCTTGGTTTTGATTGGAACTCTGCTGCTAGAAAGTCCTGCAAAGGATAGTAATAGTAAAGCAACGATGTTTTTATTGGGCTTCCAGGGTTGTGCGTCATCCAAGCATCTCAGTTTTGTCACCAAGAGATGTTTGTGATGCGCACTACATCTGCCATCATGAGCTAGCTTTTTGTGAATTATGGTCCAGAAGTTTTGCACATCACCCATCCTCCCATCAAGACAACTTGAGAGGCATTTTTTGTTCAGCCACGCTCTTATTTTGTCCTGCTGGTGGAAGATGATTTTGTTCGCAGTGCGTGCTGCAGAGCTGCAGATTTTCGTCTCTTGGATTGTTCATACTATTCAGTGCATAATTCCATGAAGACAAGAGATGAAAATATATGATTGGTCACACGCTTTTTTAATACCATCGAGAATGTGATTCTTTTGGCTTAAATGTCTTGCATTAATTTTTAATAAGTTCTCTAGTTCGACCAAATCCACCAAAATTGCGTTTCAGTATGATCGTTTAATTACTCTGAAGCATTCATTTTTGCTTTGAGGCATCAGTCTATCAGCAAAAGATGAACCGGTTATAACTCTACCAGAGTCTATTGTACAACCTAAGGCTTAGATTACTTCTTCAGAATTGAGGACCTGAGTTGAGCTCTTTGTCCACTCCCAAGGGATACGTAAAATCTCACTTTGGCATCAAATGTTAAGTATTGCAGTGTATAGTAAAGTAGTGGGTGAGATAATTGACATTTAACAATACTCGTACTTTGAATGTTTCTAATTTCCCCTGCTTATCATGCATTGAAATTTTTGGAGAGATCGAAATTTGGAGACTTTTACTTCTTGGTACACGCACACCAAAATGGAGGAAGGGTTTGATTGGGGTCTTTGGTTTTTGTCCTCTCCGTCCATCCTGCCGCTTCGGTTCTGAACGTATGAATACGATCTTATGTCATAGGGACAACGACATGACCAAGCAAAATATTCGATCAAATAATAGGGCCCAAAACATGTGGGCGATAATAAAGACAAGTGTTTTCTTAGTTCTCTTACAAACACACATCCTACGCTAACGATCAAAATGATCCAACTGGAAAATGCTTCATCATCGCTGCTCCCTTCTTCAAGATCAATCCAATCAATATTCACGTTTTGGTGATTCCTTGCTGCTTGAGTAGCACTTGCCTGGATGTCAATCTTATTTTCAATGTCCCTGTTTGCATCGACATGAAGCTCAATGTTAGAGCGGATTGAGATCATGTGGCCCCTGCTCACGTCCCAACCTTCGGCACGCTCGGTTACATCATTGGGATTATCGACAAATAATTTGGCTTCAATACCCGCAGAGCGTTTGTTGTGGATTTCCTGCAAAAGGGGATGAAGAAACATATTCCCAGGTACTCACACTGTCCCGACTTTCTTTCCATTGGAAGCAAGCAATACGGTGATGACGTGATTGCCATGTTCGGTTGTGCCATCAAGCTGAAGAAGAAGCTCTTGGTTGGGATTTGCGATGAATTCGTTTGATCCGTCATTTGTTCCGTAAGCATTTTGGACAATAATAGGCCCAAAAGATATTATCCGTCCACCGATGAGCCCTACCAGTAACCAACTTCAATTCGTGCGCCCGCCCCATACGGGCCCATTGGGCAGCTTCCGTTTACAGAAGACGAGGGTCGGTCGCCCATCAAAAAATCACACACTTGATTTTAGTAGGTTAGGAATACACAAGATTACACAAAATAAGATCGTGTGCTGTTTGATCCAATAATATCTGAACTGGTTGCAGTATCAACAATTCATGCATTGACACCACTGATGGAATAAAAGAAGCAGGAAACTGCATTGCAGCGCCTCCTGAAATTGTCTCAGCGTGCCGCTTACTTGCATTCGAACCATTACCATAACAAAAATAAACAGAGAAAAGACTGACCCCAAAAAGAAGCGGCTCCCGTGAGAGAACCAAAGAAAGACACAGCAACAGCACCCAACGAGACCCTCAAAAGAATTCGAATCCAAAGACACACGAGACAAGAGAGAATCGCATTGTAAATCCAAGTGACTGTACTTACTGCCACTGCGAATAGAGAGACGAAACAATCACACTGCCTCATTCGCCTGTGGCTACTTCGACCATGGAGATAGATACCGAGTCTCCTCCTACAACGCTGCTGCGTTGTGGACGAACGCAGACACGATGAGACAAGCTGCAGTCTTGCTTTGCCTACAGCATCTCGACAGCAATTGGCAGTGTGTTACCACCTAGTACCAGTATACAGTATACCAATCATCATTCCCGGCTGCAGGGAGTACCAGAAGATGACTCCTCAGGTGGCAAGCCACCTCTCGTCGTGGTCTACTTCATCCCTCCTCGATCCCACACCAATACCACCACCGGTGGAGGATGTGGGGTGGAGCAAGAGATAATGTATCAATGGCCAATGGCGGCACCTCTTTGAGTTCAAGACGTACCAAATAGCAATCCCCCGTATTGCGCCCGTCCCACATTGCTTCCAGAAGGGTAGGTGCAAGTATAAACTCTGGACAGCATGATTGTTGTTGTTGTTTGAGGAGGGTGGTGAATTGTGGAGGAGGGTAGCAGCAAGCTCACTGTATCAGCGTACTGACCGCAGGGAGGGAGCTCTGTTTATACCTCTGTTCTGGCGCGGGTGTCGATTGTCGATTTGCTATTTTTTTGTGGCTTCATCTTCATTGTCTTTGTTTTATTCTCTCTTACTCAAATTTCAAAGTTTTGTTTGGAGCAATTGGTGGCGACGAATGACGAGCGTAGAAGGATTGCGGTTCCATTGGTTGTTGAGTCGTTCAATTTGGCTAAATGGATTTGTTGTTGGGGATTTTGCCGCGTTGGGATTTGTTGGGCTTCTGAAGGTAGATTTTGAAGGCGGTTTCAGAAAGCTAAGGAAACAAAGCAAATCGAATCCTTCATTCAATCCCCCATTTCAGCCACATCAAGCCCAGTATGCATAATCAATCAATTATCGATCCAATGCCCAATAGCGTTGAAAATGAGGATAGATTATCTATCAATGCATTTATTGAAGAATAGCAATACCAGATTGACAAATGGAAAATATTCAAATAAACTCACGTTGTGGGATGAAAATCTAACACCCGACTCGGCTCCCTTATTATCTTGTGCAGCAGACGTTGGTGCCGTCTCTCGTCTTCTCTTGCTCTTTCATGATAAAACACTCGTGCAATATTTAATAGCCGCGGAACAAATAAAAAAGGGCAAGGACTACAAAAATATAGCAACAAAAACCATTGTGACACGCAAATCTCTCTCCAAATACAGCGAGAGCCACGCCGCATCAACGTTATCTAGTGATCCCCCATCAACAAATTTGTCGGGGAGTGTCTTCTGTGAGTAGACCTGCCATGCTGTCAGCCATTCTGCTATCGATGTGCTGCGCGTGTGGTATTTTGCCGAAAATCGACGTTCTTGACTGTGTCGAGAATCGGTACCCTGCAAATGGAACCGTGCCGCCATAAAACCATCAAGAGAATGACAGTAAAATTCTGATGAGAATGTAATGCGTGTCGGCAATTTGAGTCAGCCTTTTTTGCTATTCTATGGCCTGACGGATTGGTGACGGAACATGGGCTGATCAATTATTGTCCTTTTTATGTTTGTGGTTTTGTGGTTTTGTGGTTTTTTGGTTTTGTGGCTTGTGCTTGTGCTCGAAAGGTGATGATGGGCGACCAGCAAAATCGCTCATGTAAGATGTAAGCCGCCCATTCAAATTCAATGGCTACAATACCCCTGCACCAATCACAATCAGCACCAATGCCAATGCCAATGCCCGCCAATCGCTAATGGACCATGGCTTCCCCCATCAATCAGCCCAAGGATAGACCTGAGTCGCCCATAACTCCACTAGCAGAGTATTCTGGACCTCCGCGCTTAAACATGAATGCTGAATTGGGCCGCAAGAGTGAAGGAGCTCAGTCGCCGAAAATGACAATGACAGATCCTGCAATCTCTCACACCAAGGATTCTGATGCAAAAATCAATCTTGCCGGATCCCTTTCTGCAGATGCTAAATCCACCATCGCAAGCCATGGTGTAAACAATGATACCGTCAGAATAAATCACGAGGGAGAGTCTCGAAGAAAATGCATCGCGAGTGAAGAGGCACGACCTGCTGTGCAGAGCAAACAAAAGAAAGTGTCTCCATCACTATTATCAATGGCAGCTAAGCCCACATCCAAATTATCATTGCACAACATGGCTACTGATCCAATGATCAAACCACAACTAAAATCTCCACCGGAACTCCTATCCAAAAACCTTGATATTTCCAACTCGTGGATCAATGCATTAAAAAAGCAAGCTAGTACTGCCTCTCACCAACAAGTAAGTGATGACAATGCCAAACAGCCTGGTTGTAGTGACCCAGTGATTTCAAATCTGGAAGAAAGTTACTTCAAGAGACCACCTCCAAAAAATCAAAGTAGTGGCACCTCCTCCAACAACCTTTTCCCTACAATCAATCCAATGAAAGAGAAGGAGGGCAGCATGATAAAAAGCTCGTCATTAGCATCAGTGAAATCGGATGCAGTTACCCAACCCCAGCATCACTCGAACAAAAAAAACAAATCAAATAATGCTCAATTCCTCCAAACTGCCACGAAACACCAAGCGCAGTCCAAAGGCAGTAACAAGAGGTCTAGTAATAGTGGACAGGATGGCACACTGTCAGAGACAATATCCCAATCTCAAAAGGAGGTAAACACAAGAGAAAAATTCGAAGCAGAATTCGAGGCAGACCTACAGCGGGCACTGATGGAATCTGCGAAACAACAGCAGTCAAGACACTCTTCTTATATGCCTCAAGAAGTCATTGTCTTGGATGATAGTGACGAGGAAGAAAACACCAAATTGCCTGCAATAGTAAATGGGGGCACTGATAGAAAGAACGCAGAAGACGCTCAAATGAATGAGGCCATCAGGCTATCCCTAGAAGAAGCCCAAAATTATTCAAAGCAACAAACTGAGTACAGACAAAGTGAAATAATTCCCCAGACATGCCGTACGCTCCTCCGTCACGAGTTCCAAGAGGCCGTGGATGCATTTGTAGAAAAGCAAGGTGGGTATGAAGAAATCGAAAGTGGGAATATGATCAAACACGGAAATGCAAACGACATGAAAAAGAATCGTATTGCTGATGGCGGTGGCCTAAATCAGACGGGTGCTCAGTATGGTCGTTATAGTATTGAGAGAATGTGGCGAGTTTTTGATGTTTTGGAGGGAAATGCTGACATTGACATTATAGAAGAATCAGATACGACAGTTGATAGTCCTCGCAAGAAGCTGTCTCCCGTCAAAGGGAGGAAAGTGTCTCCCGCCAAAGGGCGGAAAGAGAAAGATAAGCGAGTGCTGAAAGAAATCAAGCCGACTCGTCTGGATGGTTTGCCTGGTGCCAAGATCAAGGCATTTGTTGACATTGGACATGGCATAGGAATACAAGTTCTTCAATCAGGATGGGCTCTCGGAGTACCTGCAAGAGGAGTAGAAATTATGAAAGACCGAAATCTAATCGCAGACGCCGTTAAAGAGGGTGTCCTTGAAAGTCTACGGAATGATCCACCGGATAGTACTATGGCTGAATTGAAGCTTGCAGACTTTTCTTGTGCTGTCATTCCAGACAGGGAGACAAGCAATCGTGATGAAAAGCTGCGCTCCTTCCTTTTATTTGGTGACAAGCCCGACGAAGTTCAAAATGGGCTTGTCATATTCATTAATAATGCCGAGGAAGTATTTGCCGCTAGATCAAACCAAAATGCAAGCGGGGTATGCCTTGACGCGCACCTAGCAAACTTGTTCGCGAATATGCAGATAGGAGGGCGAATGGTTACCCTTACAGACGTTTCCTGTCATTTGACTCAAAGCTCGGAGTGGTTTCACCACAGCGTGTTCCAATCCGGCACAAACGCTGTTTCTTGGGGTAATGGGAACAAGTCTATCGAAATACACGTTTTGACGAAGTTGAGTAATGAATGGTTCTGTCAAAATAAAAAGTGCCCATACAAGGAACTATACAGGAATGGCGGTACCGCACCGAATGCTGTTGTGAATGAGTCCGGTGAGCTTATTGAATGTTGTGTCTTTTGTAGTGCTCCAGCTAAGCGTTGTTCACGCGTGAGGAAACCGTCCAAGAAACGAAGAAAAGAAGAAGAATGATTATGAATGCAAAGTTTCACAAGTCATGACTAGAGCTAAATGCACGATCTATTGTTAATGATTGCTAAAATAATGCTATTAATATCCATGTTCCCCCCGACTTAGACACATAAAATGGGTCGCAAGTACCATGTTTAGAATTTTCGATATATGTCTAGTCCTCCCCGGAAAAATGTAACATCTAGAATCACATCATGAGCCCAGCGCAGCTAATCCGATGCCTTTCAGCACAAAGCTAATACAGATGTAGATGGTGTCACACATGAAAATATTCTTCGGGGACACATTCATCTGCAGAAAATGAAATCTCAGAAATATGGTCCTTCACCGTATCAGACGAGGCAACTGGAATTATCCCTATCCCAGCATCAGCATTATCCCCAGCACCATGCCTAGCACCATACCTAGTATCATCACCAGCACCACCCCCAACACCAGCACCATCCCCAGCACCAACAACAACATCGATACCAGCGCTAGCATCAGCACCAGCATCAGCACACACAGCTCCTTTCGATAGTCTTTGCGAAAGGTTGGCTTCGTTACCATCTGCAGAGCTCGTGCTTGGAGATTCACACGATCCACAAACAGGAAAGATGGCATCAGTAATATAATTTTGCAAAGTGCATCTGTTTACCGCATCTTGCAGGTCGTCAAGCAGCTGAAATAGAGGGGTGGCACAATTTATCACTCGCCTCATCCTTGGATCAAGTGAATTGATTTGGTTGATTTGTTCATTCCTATCAATTCGATCGATTTCAGGAGGTGAAGGTGAAGGGACCGACGCCATCTCTATCACATATCCTATTAAAACATCTTCAAAGTCACTCCCTAGTGAAAAAGTGGCATCATCTATTTTGTTATTTTGTTTGCCATCTCCACGTCTTTTATTAAGGAGGCGAGGGAAGAAGGACACCACACCCTCGGGGCGGATGGATCGACAAGCATTTTTCGAACGGACAGAGCGCTTGGAAGAGATGCTGGGACGCCGCCGTTGCGCCTTATTAGTTAAGAGTGTCATCTGCTCAATGATGGTGGTGTGATTAGATTGTTGTTTAGAATGGACCGAGTGTTTAGAAGAGACGCTGCTGGTGGGCTTTTTGGTGTGCCGCCGTAGGGACAATGTCATGTGGGAGGAAGTAGAGTGCTGAGATTGAGAATGGGCGGAGCGATGGGAAGAAAAGGAGTGGTTCCTGCGTATTTTGGGGCGCCGTAGGCGTAGCCGTAGGCGTAGCCGTGCCTTCGGGAACAATGGCATGTTTATATTTGAATGTACTTCTATCTGAAATGTGTGAGAGACTGGATAGCCAACACGTTCACTTCGACCAGGTTGTTCAGTTGGTGAAAAATACAGCGCTATCTTACAATAACAACTACAATACTAGAAAGTAGAAAGGGGGTGGAGAGAAGAGAGAAGTCATGATTCAGTTCGCATTCGCAGTACATCACAAATGCGAACCTTTAGATCAAATATTTGATCTAAGGTGCGAACTTGCAGTTAGATTTTTGATTACCGTGTGGGAACCAGTATTATTACGCTTTGAACTTTCATTGAGTATAGATGATTATTAATTCCGATGTATCGTATATTCCTGTCACATCCGACCTTTTTCGCCAAATCAAGCCGATTCTTCTGGACCCCAAGCGAGCGTTGTTGTCGGCGGGCTGTCCCCCTGCCCTCCATCCAGCGCACGCCCTCTCCCGCCCCAATTCCCATTATCCCTCTGATCCATCCATTTTCAGCTTCAATTCTACCTCGCTCACAAAATCCCAATCGAAACAACTCTTCCATCATGGCGGCCATGCGAGCATATTTTGCCGTCGCCTCAGCTGCCTTTGCGCGTCCACTATCCCCTCTGTCGGCAACGCTTTCTTCAGTATGCGGCCTGTCATTGTTCCCAGCCGATCCATCAATTCAAGTCGGCGATCTTCATCGCACATCACATCGTCATCGTCATTGGCTATCGTGTGACGCCACAACACTACCAGCCACAGTAGGCGGAAATTCAAGCAGAGAACTTCAAGAGGTCACAATATGCATCCTTGTTATGTCGATAGCTTGCCTACAGCATTTTCGTTCCAACAAAGCTGGAAGCATCCTGTTAGAAAGTATCATTCTATTTCTAGCTTCTCTCCGACAAATCCTCCTCCATCCACATCTCAACATTATTATGCTAGCCAGAGACAACAAATGAGCATCCTTCAATACTGCTCGCAACCAACACGTCTATTCGGCAGTAAACCTGGCTCACCCGACGCCATACCAGGCCACATATTCCTTTCGGACGATCGTGAATTTGATGATGATCCATCCTCAAATTCAGATAGTACAATTCACACTCCAATCAATCTCACTACCCTCCAAAGAACAATTGAAACCACGCGTGACATCATCGGCTATCCCACATATGATGTAGCAGTAACCCTCGTGGATGAAGACTACATGAAAGAAATTAATTTTGATACACGGGGTATTGCCGCGAGTACAGATGTGTTAAGTTTTTGTTTTCAGGACGACTTTGTGGAGCCGGGTGTGTTGGGTGAGGTAGATTTTGACGTGGCTGATTATTACAATCTGGGAGATATGTTATTGGATGTGGATTATGTCAGGAGGAGGTGTGAGGATGACAGGAAGAAGCATGATGTAGAGAAGAAGGAGGGAGGGAATGTAGGAGTTAGTGCAAAAGATGACGGAATGACAGAGGGAGAAGTTATTTCAGAGGAGGTATATTTTTCTGGTAATGATCAACAACACGATGAAGAGGATGATGAGTACGAATACGAATACATTGAAGTTGAAGTTGATGAATACGATGATAGAGGGGTAGCACCAGCCATGCAATATGTTTATGATCCAGAAATAAGAATACACATGTTGATTGTTCATGGAATGCTTCATCTCGTTGGATATGATCATATTGAAGATGATGACTATGAGCTAATGGTTGTGAGGGAAGATGAGGTTTTGGCAGAGCTTCGAAGACGTTTGGGAGACAATTTTGGAGTTGAGAGAGTGGCCCCAGAAGGCGATGCAAAGTAATAGATGCAAATACAGTGGTTTCACCTCGTTATTCAGATCAGTGAACAAAAGAATAGATTCCGAACAGGTCTCACACAATCGCATTGTCCATCCTCTGTATGCGTGTAATGTGTAGAGCAAAGGCATACGGAACACTACATGTAAAAAACTTTGTTCTTCCTAGGATTCACGTATACCTTCAGGGTTGAGAAACACTAAGGCATACGAAACATTACACGTAAAACACTTGAAGCAATTATTTGTGTATGATTTCGCTAGAAGAAAGCCATGAAATGCATTTGTGAATTGTAGTGAGACTGAGCAGGGCAACGCATTGATACTGACTTGAGTAAAGTGATTCATGGCTGTAGCCCTCACTACCTCCAAGGTAAAGCGATAGGTGACATGAAAAACAGGGGGTTATAATTCAGAGAGTAGGATCTTGTATGCTTATGTGGAGATTCCAACAAATACTGTGTTACTATACACAATACAATGTTCTAACTTGACACATATTTGCATCCTATAATTGGCTCTGGATACTATCGAAATTTTCCTCCAAACAGCTCGTAACTAACATTGTTATACCTCTAAAAACATCACATATTCCCTGCATCTTGCGTGGAATTCGCTCGCTCCTCTGCAATTTAGGACCAATACAACTTGTGTAGAGCAAGGCATGTTCCATTCACGGCTGAATCTTTACCGATCTGACAGTGCTAGTAGCGTGGGTGGTCGTGTTCCCATCTGTTTTGGGACAGTTCATCTCTTGGATACAGTGAACGACAATGCACAAGTCTGGTAATTTGTGAAAGCACAGACCAAGGGGGCAACTGCTATCTAAGTAGCTAGTCGTTCT
>JAZGVS010001133.1:0-10651 GCA_037356235.1 Bacterosira constricta
TCATCTGCTCTGCCCCTCACAAAATGAGACCGTTCTCAGCATCGCTCAACCTAGTGAATAATTTGATGTGCAATTTTGGTGGTAGTTAAAGTATTCACTACATATCTCTTTTGTATTTTGTGAGCCTCGAGCTCCCAACTGCATGGCCCATGCTCCAAACATGCTCAAATTCCTTAACCAGGGATGTCTGTTCTCTATTAAATAGTATACGGCTGCGTTGGTCTCTTGTCAATAATAAACGTTTTCACAGTCTTTTCACCCACTTTAACATTCCACTGATGACCCTCGTATGTATTCACATTGAGCATTGGATCCGCAAAACCAAGGTCGCCCCAAAAGGTGTCCTGAAAGTACAGCTTGGCATCCTTCGTCCCTTCATCTGATTTCGAGTTTGTGAAGGATGCTTTCTTCTGCAAGTCGTCTTCAGGCGATTTGCCAGCGGCTTTGTTCCGATCCACAACATGTTGGTTCTTTGGACTGCCAGGGAATCCTCCTCGAGGCGCATTCCATACCCACAAATCTGTGGTAGGACAAAGGTCAAATGAAAAAATGTTAATTAAGACTGATGCAATAATTAATGAATGTTGATCCATCCCATTTACTTACTTGCAGCCCATTTTTCCCCGCTGATGACGGGACAGCCTCCATGCATACTATTACTATCTGGAGTACCATCTGGGTTTTGTGAGTAAAATAAGACAGCCCGACTGGAGTGTGGCCGAACAGCTAATCGAGTACGGCATCTGACAACCATTGACTCCTGCCATGAACCAGGCTCGAGAATATCTGCCACATCACCAGACTCGCGCAGGGCTAATTTACCATCGTTAAAGTTCACGCGGTCTTCTTTGGCCTGACCGGGAGGCCAACCCTCTGAGAACACTGTTTCGCCGCCATCGCCTTCTTCCAAGTCGGACATGTAAAGAAGAATTGTAGCGAGTCTGTTTGAGCCTAGATGCTCTGTATCAACTATCATTTCAAGTGGTGAAAAAAGAATCGATAACCGTAAGCTCTTGACGATACCAGAAAAACGATCAGATTCAATGCAAAAAATGACTCACAATTATGTTCTTGCTGTTTTTGATAATCATCAATCCAGTCAAGATGGGGAATATACGCAGTGGTCTTATTGTATCTCAAAACCTGCAATCCATCCGTCAAACTCTCTTCATATTCATCAAAACCCAGAATATGCATACAACGTCTCTTCACAGCTTGAGCCTGGTTACCATGCGTATCAAATCCATTCTCACTCGTCCGCTGTGAATTGACATTATACCCCTTAGCGCCAGTGCTGCTCCTCTTAATTCGATGTGTCTCTGATGTTTCTTTCAATGCTTTGTCTACAATCGCAGCACTTTCCTCCCGATCAAAGAAGTTAAAGACGTCAAACACACGTGGTGAGAGCGACATGACCTCGAGCCAAACAGGCAGATTTTTGGGCACCTGGACATGAGGCAACTCGAATATCTCTCCCACATATTTGGGCGCAAACATAAAGACACGACCAGCTTGTACAGCGTAGAGGTGCAACTCTCTTCGTCCCCCCATAATAGAAACGTCGCCATTATTCTCCATCGTTCCACAAGTTCCATCAACGTTGCGTTCCTCTTCGGTACACTCTCCGACAGCAGGAACCTTGGCCTCTCGAGCAAACTGAGCGAACTGCTCCAAACTCGTGATGCGCACACCTTCCCTCGTGTGAAAATGACAAGGCATGGATTGAACCTCGGGCACCCTCACTAATTTGGCATGATCCAACTGTATTGGAGTTCTGTCCACTCCCATATCACAATATTTGATCATGGAAGAGATTTTCTTATTCTTTAAGTGGGGAGCCTTGTCCATATAATGCTTTTCCTCCTTCCAGGTAGGTGCACAGGAGTAACCTTGTCCTTGCAATAGTGATTTGTCCCCTGTCCCCCAAACTAAGGCGTGTGTGAGTGATGCATCGAAATCATATTTTTTATAAGTGTCAAGTGGCTTCAAACCATCATAAAGGACATCGGCGGCATGGAGGAGCGCTCGGGAAGTGGAGCTCAGAGCGGTGGCATCGTCAGATTCCTCAACGTGTTTAGAGCAGGGATCTGGTTCGCCATTACGATGGACGACAATGTCCACTCCATAAAAAGGATCATTGTCCGTGTCAAAGTTCACTATTGACTTGTAGGAAGGTTCGTGTTGAGACCACTTCTTCTCGGGAGTTGAAATTGTTGCCGTTGGAGCCACCGCAGGTGTTGGTGCGGCGGGGATGGATGCATCGGCGTGTAAACTGTGATTCTGCTGATTTGCACGTTGCAGTCGTGAGGTCAGGAAATCGATCGGGAGAAAGTATTGGGAAAGTGCAACACCTAGTAGATAGGCAACAACGCAGATTGCGCCAGTTTTGGCGGCGCCTGGCAACGACATCTTTCCTGTAGCGAGGGTGAAATCCTGGAGCAGACCGCACAATAACCTCGAGGTGAATCGGACGAGAGGTTGGAGACTGATTGGAGATGAGAAGATTATGTGTTGGTTGTCGCGGGCGCAACGTTTGCCGTTTGTGATAGGATTTTTGGATTGTGCAGTTCATGCAAGAGGGTGCAAGGCTGGTGCAAGGTGCAAGATTGTGCGGCTCGGCGCTCGATCGGCGGCTCGGATTTTTGATGGCGGATCTTTGCTGGGGGCGTTCGGATCGGGTTTGTGTGCCCTTTGCATTGCCCTTGATTTGCCTCTCCTGTCTGCCGACTGCCGACGCGACCGCCCGCGCGGTCCGCTGTCCGCGAGTTGCGGGCGTCCGGGCCTTCTCTCTCCCTTCCATAAACATAACCTACATTTGTGCGACAACGGTACTGATTCTACATACGGTTATTCAAAATAGCGGGACAAATTGTCCTCCGATCACCAAATAGTGCCGATCCAAGATGAGAGCGGTTACTAGCGTTTTGTTAGCGTTCTCTGCGGTCGACGCTTTTGTTGGAGAACTATTTGAGAATCGCGAGACAAGTTGTCCTACTGTTTCTACATACTCACGCAGTATCAGCGACATTAATTATCGCTGATATGTCGCCTAGAGCAAGAGCTCTCTACATCTAAGCATACTAATTCCAACATAGCTTTTGATACTCTTCTCTCGTATCGTTTTTGCGTTCTTACAAGTTCTTGTCCCACTATTTTGAGCTCCATTGGCTCTATCACAGATGAAGGAAGTGGTCACACATCACACTGCATCAAACAAAAAACAAGAAGAAACAAACAACACTACTAATATCCTCTAATATCTACGCTACTACCAACCTCTACCAACACGTTGGTAGTTGGTATCTTGTTTGCTTCATTCAAGAGGGGTAATAGCCTTTTCAAACCAGCACATTGTTACGGCAACAGCAGGCATACTTCGCTTGCTAATAATGCCGAGGATCCGAAACTAGTACGCGGTGGGGAGTCGTCCCACATCCCAAATAACTTCGCATCGTCCACGGGCACGGGGCAACTATCCTCCCGATTTCCGATACGGCAACGCCATCGTATTGATGGGTGGGAATTCTCCCCCTTGCCTGTGATGAAATATGCACATAACAACGTGATGCGCTCTAGTAGCGCCAACCTCGTTGACATTTTTAATGATTTATCTTCTCACCAAAATTATCATTACATTTCCTCGTGTTTAATCGGCACCACCACCATCATGAGGTCTACCCCTCCATTTTTGTGAAACCGCAAATGATTGAGAGTGTGGCATTGAATAATGGTAAGTGATTCAATCAAAGTTTTGTATTAATATAATAATTAATGACTACTTCTTATTCTTGCATTTTATATCTACGATACCTTGCTGATCCTCATAGGTCCATGGCATATCATATTGGCTGACGTCAATTAAATGATAATATGCTAGAATTTTTACATGACCTGTGGAAAAGTGAGGAAGAAGTGATTGAGTTTGCACGATTGCGACATGGGCTTGGTCTTTGCCATCACAACATATCTTATTCGATACCAAAAATGCAACAATAAACAGCAATTGATGGACATTCACTTCTTGGGGTTTACGCCCGCTCCCCGCTCAGGGGGGGGTATGATTAGCATGATGAAAATTGAAGTGCCGAGAGTAGGACTTAATGCGCATTGTCACGGGCGCTATGCAAGTCGTCTATTGGGGGGAGTGAGAGTGGAGAATGGAGATGCTGCTTTTTATTTTGTTATGGTATAAATAGATTTAATATAAAACAAACATACCAATAAAGTCCATCAGGTGTTTCTAATTGAAATTAGAATATCGCACAATGTTCCCCAAAATACTAGCTCAATGGTAGTCTGAGTATAATACAGACAACAAAAGGCATACAATACACTATGCGTAGGGTTCTCAGCCAACCAGAACAATTTGGGTCTGTCGGAATTGCGTGTTCTATGGTATCGTATCACACTTGTTTACGTCTCATTTTATTTCTAGTTTAGTGCCAACTGTCAATTGCACTCATACAATTTCATACAATTCAAGATTCAACTCATAAACCCATATCGTTCCTTTTACCATGAAATGAAGCAGTGCATTGTATTTTCATCATGGTGCCAGCGCGAATATCTTACACGATATTTTGCCTATTGTTGTATGATTCTATTCCTCTTCCCAATAAAATATTGGTAGATCCAAGGGTAGATCTGCTACACTCATATTGTTGGCCATGGATATGTACGAAAATCTTCAATATCCAATATCGCACCAAACCCTCCGAGCTAAGCAGATTTTTCAAGCATCAAATAAAATTCCATCGATGATTAATTGCGTACTATCGTCAGCTATCGTCCCAAAATACAAACAGGTTTTGTTCTAGATTTGAAGTGGACCAGTCCCCCATCCCCCATCCCCATCTTACTATTGTACCTCCCTATTCCTATTCCCATCTATTTGATCGGCATTGGTGAATGCTTAATGCCCCTATCATTGTAGATACAACCCCAATCGGATTGATATCGGGCGATTTGTAACGCGTGGTGATGTTTGGTTTTGATTGGGAGGAACAAATATGGTGGCTATTTGCTGTGAATCTTGGTACAAGAGCAAACCTGAGCCTGAAACTGGCCGGCGGATGTGGTGGCAATGTCGGGAGCGACCAGCAGCACCCATCAAATCAAACATGTATCCGATGGTCAAACTTGTCCTCGTTTGCCCTACTGGTGTTGAGGGCACGGCGAGTGCTTTTGGGCCACGCCGATCCTATCTTTCTCTCATCTCTTCTCGCTCTCGGCTTTGACTTCGTTGTTCTAATTTTTTGTTTTTGTCTTGAGCATTTTTGCGTGATTTATTTCGCTTCAGCCGCGTGATCTTTCACTTTAGCGAATGGCGATAGTTCTACATACGTATTCTTGGTATTCTAAACAGATGCCGATTTTGTCGCTCGATTCTCGAGGAATAATACACAATTTTGAACGCCCGGGTTTCGCGCAAAGGGAATATTGAACCCGCACGGCCTTGGCTCTCTTATTATAACGGTCCGGCTGGTTGTTATCTATCCATTAACGTAGCCCTAATACTACGAGGTCTGAGAGGGATAAAGTTATCAGGGTCACGAACACTTTGAAAGAATTGTACGTGCGTCGGAACTGATACGGATATATAAATGGCTGAAAGAAAAAATGGCTAACTACAGGAACGCCATACTATGTCTATAATACGCCATTTTACAATGCATGAGCAAATAGCAAGGGCAGTTGTAGATACCCCCGACATTTGCACATGATCTAGATAAGAAGGGGCCTAACGCGAAGGCGAAGAAATGTTCTCTCAGATCATGATCATACTTTACAATACGCCATTTTACAATGCATGAGCAAATAGCAAGGGCAGCTGTACCCCCGACATTATGACCCATACTATGATGTGGGGAGGCGCTTCTATGGTTATCTGGTCTTTCTGGAACTTCGATCTGGGTACGATACCGACAAAAAATAACGGTATTTTTGGCGGCATTTTGATGGCGCGGCCAGGGACAAACCCTGTGGCGCGGCCGCAAATGACAAGACATGCGTCTGTTACGACTGACTTTGGGTAGGTTGGTGATCTAGCGTGGTGATTGGTGATAGGTAGGTAGATAGGGGTAGATACACAATATGTACCGCGGCTTCTCTAACAAAAATAACGGTATTTTTGGCGGCATTGTGATGGCATGTTGTATTGGTTGTACATACGATATGGTACGATATCTAGTCTCCATTTCGCTCTGTTACTGACTTCGATGGTGCTGTTCGTTGTTCGTGATTGTACATAGGTACAAATCAGATACAACATCGGTACAGCGCCCAGAGCATGCCGCTATCGTAGGTAGGTATGTAAGACACTCGGCCCCGGCGGGCCGACGGCCGACGGAGATCGTCTGCAGCCATCGCGCTAGGACAAGCCGACAATGCGACATGGAACATGGGGACGATATAGGTCGATGCATCGCCGAGAGATGGGGAATATATGAATTACACGAGCACATCATTATTTGCACATCGTTGAAACTAAACGAACACAATTCAGAGTCTGCTCATTTACTGTCCACAACACGTGAACAATAACAATGAAGCTTTCCATCGCATTCGCCACCCTATTTTCCATTGACAGTTCCGCTGGGAAACCGGTAAGAGGTTGATGCGCAACCACACATAAAGCCGTCCTATGCATCGCCGTGCTGCGTTGAGTGCGAGCGTACCTGCCACCAATCTAGCTCCTTTCAGAATGCAGCAATCTCGTATGACTTCCTCTTGATCTTGACCCAGTTTCATTCTCAACTGTGCATC
Source organism: Bacterosira constricta (assembly GCA_037356235.1). Lineage (NCBI taxonomy): Eukaryota > Bacillariophyta > Thalassiosirophyceae > Thalassiosirales > Thalassiosiraceae > Bacterosira > Bacterosira constricta. Next base: position 6,766 of record JAZGVS010001133.1, read on the forward strand.
GTTTTGTAATCACTCACCCTCTTCATCAGGGCCACTCACACGTCTCGAAGTTAGCGAAGGAACATAGGGTCCACGCCAACCATGCCAACAATGTCAACGCTGCCTTGACGAGCTCCTTCGGGCAGAAGATCAAGTTCGAGGGTTTTATTGCTGGGAATACACCAGGGTCTGACATTGGTATTTTATTTGACAGGCAAGACAATCTCAGCGGCCGTCTCGTCAAGAACTGCACAGACTTTGTTGTATGCGATGCAGGTAGTGTTAACACAACTACAACCTGTGCAGTTGCGTGTGATGGGCAGTGTTGCGTTGGGCCAGATGCATGTACCGGTTTCACCGGCGAAGTTTGTAAGGATGACGTGAGCTGTGTTGGAGTCGAAGCTTGTTTTTATGCTCAGGTAAACGAGATAGTTTATGGGTGTAACGGAAATCAGGCTTGTTATGCGGCAGCATACTACGACGGCTTTATCGAGGAGATAAACAACAGTTGCTTTAATAACCAGAGTTGTTTTTTTGCGGCAGCAAACGACGGCTTTATCGGGGATATTGTCGATAGTTGTCTTGGAAACAGGTCCTGTGCCGAGATTGCTGAGTACGGGGGAAACATCACTGAAATTGTGAGCAGCTGCCACGGAGTGACGGCATGCGAGTATGCTGCGGAGGGCGAATATTACGTAGGAGGCAGCATAGGAAAGATGAACAACTCCTGCATAGGAATGAACTCATGCTACAGTGCTGCCAAAGATGATGGCAGTATTCAGGCCATATCTTCCTCTTGCAACGGGACCTTCGCGTGCACATATGCTGCATTCCAAGGCGAAATCGAAGTAATACAGGACTCCTGCGTTGGATACGTAGCCTGCTATGGTGCATCGGCCTTTGCTGGCAGTACTGCAAATATTTCAAACTCTTGCAACGGCAATTCCTCATGTTATACTACTGCGGCGTATGGGGGTGTTATTGGAAACATTTTGGACTCCTGCGATGAAACGGATGCTTGCTTGAATGTTGGCTTCAATGAGAGCAATATCGGGGACATCTTGTACTCCTGCGATGGAATGCAGGCTTGCAGGAATGCTGGCCGCCAATTTGGCTACATTGCAGATATCGTGAACTCCTGTGTTGGCGATGGGGCCTGTGATGGTGCCGGTGCGGTATTTGGCAACATTATTGGGGGCATTCAGAATTCATGCAATAACATCGGCGCCTGTTACAATGCTGCTTACGATGGGACTCTTTCTTCAGGAATTAATGGCTGCTGCAATAAGCCAAATGAATGTATTGGCGTCAACGACGACACTCTTCCTCTTCCAGACACATGTAATACGACGCCTTCCACCCCATCGCCAGCAAACTCGCCTACTCCAACAATGGCACCATTAAAAGATACCACCGCCGCTCCCATATCACCAACTTCTCCCACTGCGACGCCTTCAAAAATTCCAACTGCTAAGCCAACTGCTAAGTCGTCCATGGCGCCAACAAATCAGGGGGTAAGAACCAAATGAATATTCACGGATAAACATTCACAATTACATTAACAACATTTTGCTAACACATGTACCCTTACCCATAAAGTCATCAGGCGGCAAGGCAGCAAAATCAGCAAGCAAGGCAGCAAAGAAGAGCAAGATAGGGAAGAGTACTTCTACGGCTCCTGACCCATCACCTCCTCTCACTGCAGCCTCACCTGCCACTGCAGCCTCACCTGCTAATACGTCGATGTCACCTACAGGTCAGGAGGTAAGAACCGTACGACCATTCATGGACACGCACGCTCCATATTGATATTGTATTGCTAACACACGGTTCCCTTTCCTATTTTATATGAATATGAAGTCATCCAAAGCATCAAAATCAACAAGTAAGATTGCTTCTGCGGGCATTAAGAGGATCAGAGAACACGCTTCGAATGTCACATCATATCTTTCTGCTAATCTTCAATCAACAAGTGACAGTGTCTAACAGCGTACAAGAGTCTAAAGTATATAGGATGTCAGTGGCCCACTTACACAGTCTTCCAAAATTGAAATCTTGCTACCGCGCTCCTCAAGATTCTGGCTTATAATAATATGAAGATTTCAAGTTTTGCATGCATATTAAATTCAGGACGAACTGGCCACATAGAGAGGATTGATATAGTTCCGTGGTCTCAGTCAAGTCTTGGAAACTTTAGGAAAATCATCTATCAGAGTTGAACATGAATGTTAAATAATATGTTACTTTTTCACAGGCCTGTGTTTGTGCCGCAAACTATAGATCAGTGTGTGATCGTGTAAAATAATGTTATTATTGACTTGTCCACACAGATACTTCCTCTGGTCACAATATTATTTCTGCACCTTCATAACTACCGTCTTTAACACCCATGAGTATCGTACACATACCCGCACAATTATCAGAACATGATGCTGGTACAGAACACTCTTTCTCTTTCCTGTTCGGAATCAAAACAAACTCTAGGCTGTTCAGCTGGCACCTCTTACTAGTTCCAAGACAAAGAAAAGCTGCAAGAGAAGCATAGGATTACCAAGGATGAGACATTAGCATGCACAGAAAACGCAGCAAGATAAGCTGCAGAGAATTTTTTGAAAGAGGAAAAGAGATGGCAAATTATATGAAGAATTACAAATCACCATGCCATGATTTGATAGGCACTTCGAAGAAAAATCGGATGAGATTATGACCACAAGTAGTGATCATAAATGCACTGAAATATCAATTTCTTCATTTCCCTTCTATTCACATTCTTTACCATTTTTCTTTTAGGAATCAAAGTCCCCATGAGACGAGAGATGAGAAGTATGAAACCCCCCAAAATAGGATTCCAAGCGATAAGAAAATCAGCAAAGGAAGACCCATGAGAAGTGAAGCGATCGGAAGATGTAAACAAAGAAGAACGGAATTATTTTCACCTAGAATTAATGTGACATGAGATTCTCAGCATTGGTTTGGACGGTATTATTTCACGTGATCCATTTTGTGTTTGTAATAATGTGAGATTGTGCTCCAGTCATTCCAAAAAGAGACCTCGAACAGACAGATCACGCAGGCGAGAAACCTAAAGCCGACTGAGATCTTTTTGTTCACACCAATTCACTTTAATTTTAATTCATTCGCTATCAGACCAAATGCATGTTCTTTCCAATAATGCAATATCAACTGGGATACTCTCCCAGACTATCTACCTACTAACCCATTATTTGAGGCTTGCATTTTTCACAATTCCCACGAACTCTCCGACCATTCTTGCAGCACCTCGCAGTGACCTCAGCTAATTCTCCTTGGGTTTTGATGTGTCGATGTACCATCGTAGGTACGATATGTAGGTATGTTATTGGATCACAGAGGTCTTGTTGTATTCGCTTGGATGGTGGGTGGATGCGCTGTCATTTATTGTCGTTTGATAAGATCCCCCATCCCAATGCCATTAGATAGTACATGATATTGTAGGTACGATACATACCTACGCGATACGGTTCTATCGTGTAGGTATCCTCTATCATCTTCTACATACCACCTACCTATGCATCGTTAGGTAGTACGGTATCTTCTACCACAGGTACTTCTACCTATGTACAAGTTACGCGTCGTGAATGGGAATTGGTTCGTTGAGTCGTACGTATCTACCATACATATGCAGATATCCATTATTGTAGGTACCACCATAGACCATTACAATACCGAAGTCGTCTCACTTACTTGTCACACATCCTATGTACAATACCGCATCGGACACTGATCAGACATCTAAAGTAGTGTTCTGAAGTTTCTACAAAATCAGGATTGGTGGAACCTTCCTGAGAACTTTATGGAACTTTCGGGCACTATGGTTATAAGTTTCTCCAATATGAGATCACATTCCCACGCAAATGTGTCACAATGA
>JAZGVS010001134.1:0-10666 GCA_037356235.1 Bacterosira constricta
TTCGATCAGGGATAGTACATTCTCATGCGCTTCGCTCTATGAACCACCGTAGAATTACCGCTCACACTAGTATAGCCCCCCAACGCAGACGAATACGTCTGCACAACATTCCTCGTCCGACACGGCGCCGCAGCCACAGGACTACTCTTCTCACAATGCACAGGATGAATGGTCTCACCCTTGTCATTCGACTCCATCTCCTCTTCTTCCGTGACATTCCTCCAATCGTGAAGGTCGTACGCATACTCGCGCTTGTTACGGATTTTGTTGATTCGTAATTCATCGCGCTTAGTGTACATGCCTTGGACCATGGAGGGGGAGTACTCGGTAGTTTTGAAGACGGGGAACACGGTCACAGAGTCGTTAAAGGACACGCCCGCCTTGGGCGCGGCAGCCTTCCTCTTCTTGGTTTGGGAATCTTGCGAGGGACAGTCGGATCCGACGGACGAGGAGCTAGAGCCGGACGATACGGAGATGCTGGAGGGACACCCGTCCCACATGCGGGGGCGGCCGCTGTTGCGGTTGTTTCCAATCATGTACGTGCGCTGAAGATATTGCGGGACGTCGTCGTCCTCATCGTCCGAGCTGTCACTGTCTTCTTCGTACTTGAGTGATTCGGCGGAGGGCGAGGTGTTCATTGGGAGGAAGAGCGAGTGTTGTGAGGCATCGCTGAGGCGGCGTTGGGCATCATGGCTGGTTCGCGAAGGCACGCTGCTGCAGCCGGACGCAGTGTCGTCCATCAAATCGTGGTCATCGCCCTCTGAGCGTTCGCTCTCCACGCTATCTTCGTCCGTTTCATAGTCGTCCACGGAATCATCATCGACGTCATGGTCTTCCTCTTCGCTCTCCACAGTGTCATCGTCATCTAGTTCCTCTTCGGATTCAGTGCAGTCGGACTCACAGTCATCGCTATCATCGTGATCGCAGGATGAGTCGTCATTGTCATTTTCATGAAATGACACCTTGACTTCCGCGGGGACGCCATGGTCATGACTTGAAATTTGGTCCTCATCATCCTCATCATCTTCTTCTAGTTCTAGTAATTGGTCCTCATCCCCATTATCCTCCCCAAGGGCGGAGTCATACTCATCGCTATCGTTCTCATCAGTCACGATCCCGTCCTCCAAAGAGGCGGTGCACCGTTTTGATGACACGCAGTTAGTCGAATCCAAAGTTGCTGTCAGCGAATCGACATGTTGATTGCCATCATTGTCAGGCAGGGAGTTCCAAAGGTTATCGCAGGCGGTGTTCATGATGAATTGATGTTGGTTATGGTTGAATAGTGACTGTTGCTGTTGGAGTATTTGTATTGTTCTGCTCTCAACGTTCATTGTATTGTGATGATGATGTGCCCGCGCGTGTGTGGCAGAGAGGAATTGAAAAATGCGAAACTCACAAAGCGCAACCGTGTGTTGTTGGTTGTTGAGTGTTGTTGGAGGTCGTGGTCCGCCCGGTTTCGTCTCTCGCTCTGTCGCTCGATCGTCGCTTGTCATCGATCGTCGGTGGTTGACTTGTGGCGGATCGGGAAAATTAAAATTCAACTCAATTATTGATTCCCACGTGTGAGTCGAGTTTCGGATGCAATTCTTGGAGTTCGCAACTCTCAGCCGAGGGGTTATCACTGATCATATATTTGGATTTCATCCACGCCACATGAATTATTCTCCCTGTAAGACAATATTTTTGGCGCGTCCTAAGTAGCTACATAGGTATCTTGCTGGTAAATCACGTGGCAATGCTGGCAATGCCAACCTAAATATCCCAGGGTCTCATTTATTTATTGAGGATGGTCAAATAGAAGTGTCGGACATTATTCGACCCCCACGGTACGACACCTAAAATGAAATGAACGATCAGAAACCTCTAGATACTCAACGTTGGAACTGATTCCCGCCCCAGCCAAAATTACATTACCCTTGAGACTTGAGGCATGCCATGGCGATAGCAATGGCGAGCGATGTCGGCGATCTGCGCCGAGCCGCGGCGATGATCGACGAAGAGACACACCACAAGCCACATCACATCACAAGACACAAGAGACAAACAGCTGGAAGACCCATTCCCGGGAATGTGCATCTATTCAGTCGTAGTTGATGAATGGGATCTTTGAATTCTCGTGAATTCGGATTTGCCGCTAACCTTTCAACTTCAATACCAAACACTCCACGACCGACCACCACGACCATGGTGAACTCGCCTCCGCCACCTATGCCGCCGCGGCCACCCCCTCCCAACCAGCAACCTCATCATGCGAATGGTGTTCGAAATGGCCATGGGGGGAGTTTTTATCCCTCGAATCCATCGGCAGCTGGTCAAGCTCAGTCATCCATGGCCAATATGAATTTGCACACGCCTTCATCGGCACCTGTCCCTGGAGGTCGACGGATGCCACCACCACCGTCGCCAATGCCCCCTCCTCCTCCTGGAAGACCAGTTCCATCGACGCCAATGAGAGCTTCTGCGCCAAGATTTCCTCAGCATCCCCCTTCTTCTATAGGATCTACTCCTATTCGACAACCGTTGCCGCCTACCCCTTCAGGAGGATCGATGATGGCTGCGACCCCTTCGAGAGGACCAATGATGCCGCCTTCCAACAATCATACTAGAGCCCCAATGCCTCATCCACCTCCTTCACCGATGCAACATCAATATCAGCAACAAAATCAGCCGTTAGCGCCTCGGACGCCTACGCCATCAGCTCCTAGATCCACGGCTCGAGGACCCATGATAGCTGGAACTCCTTCGAGAGGACCAATGGTTCCACCTCCTAACAATCATACTGGAGCTCGAATGCCTCATCCTCCTCCATCCCCAATGCAGCGCCAATATCAGCCGCAGAATCAGCCGCCAAAAAAGCATCATACAATCCAGCTGCCGCCGCCAGCACCGCCTCATTTTCAACGACAGCCAATTGCGCAAACACCGAATGCACCTTACAATCAACAACAGCAACAAAGCAATCAAAGCAATAACGGACCTCCTCCATCGCCTTATCAACAGCCATCTCAGCAACATCATCCACCATTTCCTCCCAATAATAATTCAATGCAGCAGCAGCAACAGCCTCCCATGCCTCCACAAATGATGCCTCAGCCAGGCTATCCCCAGCCTCCACAACCTCCACACTTGTCTCAAAATCAATATCCACAACAACAGCAACAGCAACAGTACAACCCGCAACATCGTCAATATCCACAACAACAGCAGCAGCAGCAGCAGCAGCAACAGCAACAACCTCAACACCAAAATCTCAACCAACCACTCCAAGAAAAGGATAAAATCGACCCCTCCCAAATACCACGTATACCCCTCTTCACCCGCCCACATCATGCACCCGCCACAATCTATCCCTCTCTCAACAACGCCAGCAATCAAATCAATGCATCAATGGGCGCACGACAATCAACATTGACCATGGCAGGACTTCCGCCCCCCAGTGACAGTCGCTACATTTGTTCCAGCGAGTATGCAAATGTATCACCCAGGATAATGAGGAGTACGGTACATACTTTTCCTGTGGATAATTCCACTTTGAGGAAGTGTGATTTGCCGTTGGCGTTGGTGATTAGTCCGCTGGCGGGGTTGAGTAGTCTGTGCGGTAATGGCACGGCGGGGGGTTCAGAACAAGATGATAACACTGGTAATGGGAACAATGCTGCTGCTACTGCTGCTTCTGCTGTCGGACCATCACCTGCGTCACAATGGAACGGACGAGAACAGGGTGAAATATACGGCAATGATGAAAACAACGCTACCGAATTGGACTACATTCCATTAATATCAAATGACACTAACGTCAATGACCCAGAGCGCATTCCCGTACTACGTGGTCCCAAGAAGGAAGTAAAACCCAACAACAACAATCCCCATGCTCATCATCCAAAGGGCAAACCAATCTACACAAACGCAGTAACACCACCTCGCTGCGATCGATGCTCCGCCTACCTAAACCCATTCTGCACACCCTCCCAATCCTCGACCTCCACAGTCTCCTCCTACATTACCGGAGCATACAATCCCATACAATATTACAATTGCAACATGTGCGGCGCATCCTCCTCTATATCTATGAAGGAGGAATATATTGCACATGGGACATTTGATGCGAGTACACGATGGGGGACAGTGGAGTATGAAGTTGGTGGGGCGTATTGTGTGAGGAAGGAGGGTGCGGTGGAGAATGTTCATTTGTATGGAGTTGAGTATGTTCCTACTGGCAATGGCAGGAGTGGCAATGGAGTTTCGACAGTCGATCATCATCATCATGGGAGCATCGAAAGTCATGGATGGCAAGAATCATTGAATGCCATTCGAGCGGTGGCAAAGGGTTTATTGGGCACTACACCACCAGGAGGGAAGGAGGCGAAGATTGGTATTTTTGCTTTCTGTAAAGACATGTTGATCTTTCCATATTTAAGGAGAAGGACACCAAAAAGTGGTGCTGTCGACAATAATGATGGCTCTCATGGCATTGAGTATGATGCGGAGGATGCAACACTGGAAGTGGCAATTGTATCCGATGTCACCGAAGATCCTTTCTGTCCGTTGCCGCTTCACATGTGGACACATGACATTGGCGGGTTGGATTCCAACGAGTGGAAACGCTTCCATCATATTTTGGATTCGTTCTCAGACCTAATGGAGCAATTGTTGAGTAGCAAATCATCCTCTTCGTCATTATCGTCGGCAGCCTGGAATAATAGGAATCCTCGACGCAATGAATGGAGCCGCAACTGCGGAGGAGCAGCATTGGCAGTTTTGTCAGATGCTCTCAAAGATTCAGGTGGGAAAGGCACGTTGATCACTACCCGCCGGCCCAATTATGGCGTGGGCGCCCTTCGCAACCGCGAACAGCCGAAGCAGCGAACTTCCAATCCTCGGCAACAGCGGCAGGGACCCATTTCTCAATACAAAGATGCGTCCGATGAACAGCAATTGTTCACTCCATTGCAACGTCTTGTGAAACTTCCCTTGGCTACTTCATCAACATCTTCCAACGATGCGGAATCCGTGGACAGCAATGCAGGCTTGTTCTATCGACAGCTCGGTGAACAGTGCGCCACACAACGTGTATGCATTGATATTGTTGTGACATCATCATTGGTATCAATACCACAAGTTTCAAGGAATAATTTGGGACCCAATGGAGTCCATCCAAATGTACGTGAATATCTGGATGTTGCCACGTTGTCAGAGCTGTGTCGAGCGACGTGTGGGAAGTTCAAGTGGCTTCGTGTTGGGAACGAGTGTGGAGTTGCGGTTGGCGATAGTGATGGTGGTGATGGTGATGGCCAAAGTGATAGTTTTACCGGCGAACAACTACGAGAGGAATTGAAGCGATCGGCATTGGCATACATGGGAAGTGACGCTGTATTCAAGCTCCGATGTTCACACGGAGTACAGGTCAAATCCTACTCACCCACATCACCAATAGGAACTCTCATTGGTGATGGCATTGTCAACTCGGAGGAATTGGAATTGGCAAATATAAATTCTGGCACCTCCATTGCTGTTTTACTGGAGCACAAGGTGGGAGGAGTGGTGGATACACGAGCAGGCGGCGGAAGGAAGGGCATTGATGTTCCCATGGTTTTCTTCCAGTCGGCAGTGCTTTACACTACCTTGACTGGTAAAAGAAGGGTGCGCGTATCGACCATGGGGCTGTTAACGAGCAAGGTACCCGCCGATATCTTTCGCTCTGCTGATTTGGGGACTGTCGCTACCATTATGACACGTCAGGCCATTTCCGACCTGGAAGATCCAAAAGATGGNGATGGCTCGCTCAATTCGGCCCGAACAAAAGTATTTCAAAAATGTGTATCCATGCTGGCAAACTATCGAATGTACACCACTGCCCGAGCCTCGCCCAGCGGTCAACTCATTCTTCCCGAATCATTGCAGCTCCTACCGCTATTTTGCCTCAGTTTGCGGAAGAGCCGCTTGTTGCGCAATTGCACTGTTCCATTTAAGGGACCGTATCCAACGGCTGATGAACGAGCGTATCACATCTTTTACGGAAGGATGGTGTCTCCCAATATGAGCTTGCAATGCGTGCATCCAAACTTGCTACAAGTGTCGGATATGAGGACACGGGATGGAGAGTGGATAATCCCGTCTGCGTTGGAGACAAATAAGTACGCGGGTGAGAAGGTTGTTGCCGCCTCAATGCGACCGGTGTGCCAGTTACCGAAATCGATGAATCCCAGTATTGCCTGCCTTGACGAGAGGGGGATGTACATTCTTGATGATCGGTTTGCATTCTATTTGTTCATTGGGAAGGATGTCCCGGAGGAGAAGTGGCGGAAGTTGCTCTCAGTATCAAACGAGCCAGGTGTGAATAGAGTAGATGGACAATGGGTTTCGAACGTTCCTATGGGAGAATTGACACTTGCGTCCACGGAGTCGGGGCACAAGCTTCGAAACATTCTCCATCAGCTGCGCATGCTCAACTCACCCAATTCCACACTTGCCATGAATGCTCGGCATACCCATGCTCCACTTATACTGGTATTTGTCGGCCGAGGAAGTGTGTATGAAGAAGAAATGGATAGTTTGCTGGTGGATGATCCTGATGGTTATGAGAAGAGTTATGTTGATTTCTTGGTTGGTGTTCATCGGGCGGTTCGTGTGAGAAGCAACGAAACATTTTGAATTCTTTCTTGCAGCGGGTACGAAGACTCTCAAACTAAATACGAGGTGGCCAATGATTGATAGTATTACTGAGACTAATTCCTAGACAGTTAGATACTGGAAATTTTGCTTTTGTGATCTCTTCTTCACTTTCTTTTTGATCTATTACTTATTGTTGCCCCTTGTGCATTGTGCTGTATCTGTTGAAGATTCAATTGTGGCCTGATCCAGAATTAATCAGAATCCAATTCACTTCCATATTGTGGCTGGATATCAAGCCTTCGTGCAGCAGTAACAGAATCTAGACTTGATCATGGCAGGCAACCATGACATTTTTGCTTTGACTGCATGCCATAGCCGCAGAGCTGTGATAGAATACCCCTTACATAGATTGTTGAGGGGAGTTGAGTCAAAAGTAGTTTTGTCCACGTGGCAATTGCAGATATCTTGTCCATTCTCGTAAGCCAAAAATACTCACAATCAAGTAAAGCTGGTCAGCAATAAGAGGTATGATCCCCTTTACGCTTGAGGCTAATGAGTCGCTAGCATCTTTGCCCCAAATTCCTCTGTCAAAATCATCAACCAATTTATGCCCTCAAGTTTCAACAAGTTATACAGCTCTGATGGGCACCCCATGCACCACCGGCGCCAGGCCTTAGTACTTCTATCATGCGTCGCGACCAGACCCAGAAGAGATCGGAGGGAAGAAATCATGCCTCTAGATAGGCATGGGTCTGGACAGCTCTTTTCCCCTTATGTACAAGTCCCTCTGACACCCCACATACTGCGTGATACAGTAGAGTAATTGTCCCCGTATAAAATAAGTAAGCCAGGTGGTACAATCCTCTCTCAGCTAGGCGACACACAGTGTAAAGCAACCATGACCACCACCACAAACAGTACGAGTGTCTAATTACTTTGAACCATTATGTCTACTTAGAACCATTTTACGCTCCTGATCTACTTCTACTATTCCTACGTGACTTCTACGAAAGAGCGTCAACATCGGACCACAAAATGTCAGCCATTGGTTTCCATTCGACCGATCGTACATGACTAATTTGAACCATTAACACCAATGCCAGTCACTTGTTGTCATATTGGCATCTACTATGACAAGCCTTTTTTAACATCCTGAGTGGCTGGCAAGCTGAATTTAAGCTCTCAAGACCCTCCCTGAGGGTTTACCAATTTTACTTGGGTGCCAGGGTCTAAGTACGCAGTCATAATTAGTGCTCAAAGATTGCTGACATTTAGTGGTTCAAAGTAATTAAAGACTCGTAGCCAGCCCCGTATCCTCCCTTGCTACAACCGCACCTTGCTTGCGTCCGCCATGGCACCGCACTATCGTGCTGGCATCGACATGATGCATCGTCTTCAGATGCGCTACACCGCAGGGCTGTACGCTTCAATTAGTAAGGCGATAATCGCTCGGGCTACATCAAAAGTTGGAAGCAACTTCTTTCAATCCTCTTTCAATTATCCTCCTCGTTGCTTCCAATGATGACCAACGATGCATTCATCGACAGCGCCGAAAGCATAGCTGATCGCTCTTTTGACGCTGTCTTCCCCATCAAACCAAACACCACGCCTCAGACGATCCCCTCACTGGATTCTATTATACTCGAAGAGATCTCAAGGAGATGCAATTGGTACCATACTGACAGTACTGAATACTTTTCTATTATCATCATAATGCAATGCATATTATTCTATTTGTATATTTAAACTGGGTATGGTCGCATATATGCGACCACTTTTGCACTAGATCCGCGGTAAGTGGAATAACTTTGCTGCATCTGGGAGTCACTCACACATATTTATATTTTAATTTCGTTTCTTGTCTATCTTCAATGGCGCAGTGATTAGTCGTCAGTCAACCTCACATGAGGTCAAGCATACATTTCCCCAAGTATTATGGAAATTGCAATGACCACCGTCCGCTACACTGGTTAATTAAGTAGTCACGGGTTTGACTCTCGTTTTTGATTTGAGACCATTTTTACTAGCTTCATGCAAGCTTTACGAGCGACCAACATCGTTTAAACGGATCAACTCAGGGGCTTATTTCCAAGAGGGTTGGTTGGCTCTCGCAAAAGACACCCGTCCAGCCATAATATTTGCATTACGAGACAATTCTCCGGACAGAAGAAATTAACGATTCCGCCCCTCTAGCAACCACCAGCAAAATCTTTAATTTGATGAATTTTGTGGCCCTCTACGATAAACGCTCAGAATTCACCTACTGAATCAACTTCAGCAACAAGTTCAGCAATTTCGACAGATGCTTGCTAGATTTCACCAGTATAAGATCCAGGGACACAAAATTCCGATCTATCGAGCAGAATTCCTTCTCTCCCGATCATGTTTCCCCGCGTGCAATGGCTAGATAGCAAACCACCCCTTATTAGATCTGACCCTAGATCAACTTACCCGGAGTCCTGTTAAAAACCAAAACGATCATAACTGTATTGATTCTCTGTACTTGCCGGTTAATATTAATAGTGGTATTTATATTGTTATTGGCAATTTAGTAGGCTTATTTTTTGATGTAACGACAGCTGCTATTCAATTGTACTATATTCCTAGCTACTGTCGTGTTGTCATACCGTATTAGGCTGCTTTTCCTGCATGATGTTATGATGTATTGGATTGCCATGGGTGCGTATTATCGACACAAAAATTGTCACATTGACCAGTTGATGCTTCAGTATTGCTGATCTGTAAAGAACCATAATCAACACTGATGATTCAGAATTCACTGATTGGTGTGTATGTGCTCATTCTACACTGTTTCGGATTGCGGTGTGATCCTTTGTCGGCACCAAAGGTTATTTGATACTCCTATGATTTTTGTTGTCAAAACCAAAAATGTCTATTGACGGCGGCGGCGGGCAATATTGTATCTAGTTTTGGAGCTTCGTGATTTGAATTCATCTCCTTATCATAACCCCCATTTTCCAACGTTAAATAGCAGATCAGGATATGCCGCTGCTGGAGCCTTTACGAGCAAGCCCAAGTCTTTTTCCGCAATTGATTTCTTATTCCATGTCTGCAATGTTGAACGGCAGTCAGGGTGGTAGTGATATTGGAGTTCCTTGTTCTGGCTGTGAGATGGATGCATCATGAAATATGCAATCAAAGAGGAGAGATTTAGGACTGGCACCACTCATAGCTGTTACATAATAGTTTGCTTTACTCTTCTACGGCAAGTGTGGTGATTTCCCGGTGGGTGCTGATCATCAGAGAGGATCCGGAGAACCCACGCATAGACAAAAAAAGAACCTAAAACCTTAAACCTTAAGAGACTCACCAGAGCTGGCCATGGAGAGCCCCCTTGAACTTGGAGCGAGTTTGGAGCAAAAAATGAAAATATTCGAGTTGTGCATGAAAACGTCCGAGCTGATGCAATTTTTTTAATTTTATCAAGTTTCAAATTTGCTGATGGCGGCTGGTCCATTCTGCAATCATTATCAATTGAAGAGCACCAACAAAAACTCAACACAACAATGCCAAATTATGACGATGCCGATGGCAATGACAACAATGCTGAGGGTTATGACAGCAGAGGCGATGGTAGTGTTGTTGGTGGTGATGACAGCAACAATAGTGATGCCGACTACGACAACGACGACGGTAACAAAGAGTCTGACTATGATAGTTACGATGATGGCGATGATGACGACGACGATGACGATGACAATTACTAGGAGAGTCATCAACTACTGAGGTGCAGACTGACATCTCAGACTCTCCTCATTTATAGATACTCAGTGACACCAATGAAAAATTGTAGATCTACTTATCTGATTGGCAGTGGTGACTTGCAAGCACAACGCAATTTGCCATTGTTAATCAGCAATCAAGTAAAAATGCCGTATGTTCAAGCTACTTGTCCACGGTTGAATTGATGTCGCCCGATTCCAGGTAGGCAGTTCCTAGCTCCAACAATATCCAATTGATACTCCCAACAACAATTTCTATGGATACCCAGGCTGGAACATCCAACAATCCACCATCTTTCAATACAGTCCTG
>JAZGVS010001135.1:0-10661 GCA_037356235.1 Bacterosira constricta
TGCTGGGTTGGTACGGTAGGTGGGTGTGTTGGGTAAATGGGAAGCTCTACTTGTAGTGTGAGTTGAGGTCTAAATATTAAAGGTACTATTATGTACCGTACCTATCCTATGTACGTACAGGTACGTACCATAGCTAAATCCGGGATCTTCAGCTTCTGCTTCTGCTTCTGTTTACAGTTTTCATTTCTTCATCTTTTGTTCAACGTGGTTCAACGTTGGCGATGTCGATGTCGGCCGCAATACGACCATCAATCATCACCGCTCTCACTCGGTGTCGTTGATGGAACGAAGAACGACAAACGACATGGTCCACAAAGAGGCGATGAGACAACATGACGAAGCTATCAGCAACAATGGCGCAAATAATAATAATATCCCTTCCATTGTCCAAAGAGCACTGGGCATGCAAAACCTCAAATATCATCACAAGGAGGAGATATCATCATCATCAAGTGATGGTATTGGTGTCATTTATGGTCTAGATGGATTTACATTGCCGCGCTATCTCACACTTCGAACGGGACAACATAATCAGAATGATAATAGTGGTGATGGACGACAACGAAATAATGTGACTTCTCTTGATGCATTGATGAAGGTGCACGATGAGGCTATCAATCACAATAATCGTCATCAATGCCGTAGTGATGTTGATAGTCGTCCTAGGAATAAGGCAAGCAGGAAACCAAGGAAAAGAAAAAGGAAATCACATCATCGTCAAGAACAATCTGCCGATGGTTCTAATGATGCAGTGAAACGTTCAATTCCCAGCAACAGTATGATGTCTCATTCTATAGATATAGACGATTGCAAACAAATGCAGCCCGTTGTCATAAATCAGGATACTATCAATGGCAATGGATGCAATAATAATCAACATGCAAAGAAACGTAATAGGAGTAGAAAAAGGAGAAAGCATGATAGCCAAGTAGGGAAGAATAATGATGCAGCAAATGTTGAAACATCAAGTACCAAAAACAGCAGTAGCAACAGTAGCAGCAACGATGACGATTGGATGCACCATCAAATGATGGAACGTATCATCATTGCGCCGTACACAGCATCGTTAATTGCAACCATGAACCGATGCAAGCAATTTGAGAAGGAACAGAAAGTAAGAAGTCAATCTACCGGGTTGGTAAATCACGAGGGTCATACTATAGCAGCACCAGCAACAACAGCAGCAGCAGCACTCCAAGTTGATGCACCTACAATATCAGCGACAGCAATGGAGCCACCAGTATCAACAACAAAAAATATATACCAAAAGAAGACTACAATCTCCCAAAATCCTCAAAACAATCACAACCATCTAATTCTATCATCACCCCAAGAATCACTCGAGACCATTGTCGATGGAGCCGTATGCACATTGGTGCGTCGGACCCATCGTTTTCGCAGTCGGTGGTTTCCGACATTGAATAAGAAGAGAAACAACGGGCTGTATGGGAGCACGACATCTGGCAAGGGAGGAAATGAAATTATGTATCGTCGTCGACAAAGACGGAAATCGAAGCAGGTGAAAGTGAAAGCATCGGAAAATGGAATCAAACCCAACCAACAATCATTTGCCGCTGCAAACAATCAAAATCCATCGACAGTAAGGGAGGTTAAACGAGATACTCGTCTCTCTGTTGAGAACAATAATTGGCTACTGGAACAAAATTTACTCTCCACCGGCTACACACTTGGCAATGGTGATACGCTCACCACCTCTTCTTCCTTTCGCACCACAACCAGCAACAACACCAACACCAGCAACAACAACAACAACAAGCAAAAAATACACAACAATAATCAAGTCCTACGAGGCTGTCCCAACATGGCCCCCGGCATCCACTGCATCCATCCAAACACTCTCACCTCCTACACACGTGCATCGGCATTGATGAGATTTCTCCATTCCGTAATTGGAGATGATGCATTGAGAGAAATCTTGGTGAATGCTTTGGTGCTCATTCCGGCCGTTTCAAGTACGGCAGAGTGTGAATCGGAATCGCACAAGTCGCCAATGTCGTTGTTTCGTCGTGGTAACTACTTTCAGTTGTGTGGACCTCCTATTAATATGGTGGCGAAGAAGTTTGATGGGATGAGCAATGTATTGTTAGCTGCGAAGAATACTCATGGGTTGAAGTGCAGGAAGCGAAAGAGGATTGATGTCTTGGAGAGTGAAAAGGAATCTTCTACGATGAATTGCACCACTACTGGAGGTTTGAGATTGAATAATTTCTCAATGGCCAAGACAAATACTGTTGAAAACAACAACACTACCCCAAAAGAAGAACGGTGGGACCCCAACAGGATAATCCCCCGGGGAAGTCTGTTCTATTGCGACTTTTACAATAAACATGTTGGCTTTTCACCTCGCCATTTGCTGAACCAGTGCGAAGAAGGATCTTCTTCCGAAGGTTGTTCCCCAAAAGTAGTTTCAACGAATTCAAATGTGAATATCAAGCTGTTGAATGCCATGGTACAAATATGGCCGAGGAGAAGTCGAAATCTATCCAAAGAAAGCGGTAGTATAGTTATCTTGAATTGCAACAAGCGCAGAGGTCGATGGAGACGTCTACGTGAAAGGGGCATGGCCATGTGCAGAGAAATGAGAAGACGGCACCGACAATGTGATTATGCAAGATTACTTGAACATCATTGCCCATTATTGGCAATCGAAGACACTAAAATTGATCCGTCTTCTGCAGGGGTCAAAGAGATGGACACCAAGGCAGCCCTTACTCATAATGTGACTTTGCATACGTCCGCTGAAAATGTTGGCTCCTTCCTTGAGGCTGTGCTTAGAAGTGCATTCCCAACCTCCTTTTGGGGTTCCATTCACAACTTTCGGCAAGTTGTTCAAACAGTGAGAGTATTTACCAAGCTTGGGCGAACTGAGCAAATACCAGAGAAGGCTATCGTTGATGGGATTCGTGTTCTTGATATGACATGGCTGCTTCCCCATCTCCTTGCTCCTGCACAACATCGTCCTTGCCAGTCTACAAAGAAGTTCACGCGTTCAGACCATGAATCCGCCACTACCCTTCTGCGTAATGTCATGCGCTGGTTGTATCGCAAATTCATAATTCCTCTACTACGTTCCACATTCTACATTACCGAGACTGAATTCACTGGATCCAGAGTGCTCTACTATCGAAGGCCGGTATGGATGAGAATCAAGCACCTGTCAATGAAAATCTTACTCAAACAACAATACCGCGAACTAAGTAGTGCCGCAAAAGCGCAGAAAATATTGTCCCTTCACAATGTGGGGTGTCCTCCAGCACCCCTACGCCTCCTTCCCAAGAAGACGGGCATTCGAGCAATTGCAATGTTGTCGAAGTCATATGCAATGGAAGATATTGCTGACAGTGATTCCAGGTTGAAGAATGCTGAAAGTAAACATAATGGATCTGCTGCAGCCTCTGCTTTATTTATGAAGCCTGGGAGCAATTCGGCTCCCCCAAATAAGATACTGCAATCCACCTTCCAAGCACTGAAATATGAACATGAGAAAACCCCATCTCTTTTTGGAGCAGGAGTGCTTGGTTTGACAGAAGTTTTCCCCTCTTTTTGTTCGTTTGTGGAAGCTCTCAAGCAGAAGAGATCTTCTCCGACAAGCACAGGGTCTGGTAGCAATGATAGCCAGAACTCCCCTCTCTACTTTGCCAGTGTAGATATCAAACATTGCTATGATACGATTAATCAAAAGCGCTTATTCAAACTAATGCGATCAGTCATCGAAGAAGATGTTTATTTGACAAAGAACAATTTCATACTTCATTCGAAGGACAACAATAGCTCATTGCGTTGTCGATGGAAGAAGAACACATTTTCCACAGACCAGTTCTCTCGGTTCCTAGCCAACTCCAATGATTTTGCAGAGAAACATTTCAACTCCATTTTTGTGGACGGCATTCATTGCTCCATGGAAAAGAAAGAAACAATAACTGGTCTGTTGCGTGATCATATTTTTGCTCAAGTGGTTGTCGCCAAGGGTAATCATGGTCATCGATATTTGCTGCAAAAAGATGGGATACCTCAGGTACGTGCTGTGTTCAGATGAAACACATTCTTGATCGAGATTTTTCATGTTCGCTTCCTATTTTTTCTTTCTGTTGTCACAGGGGAGTATTCTATCCTCCATGTTCTGCAATATTTACTTTGGCAACGTTGAGGGTCTCATACTGGATAATATATTTGAGAAGGAATCCTCTCATATCATCAGGGGGAGTTCCTCCGTCAATTGCGATGCTTTGATTGTGCAGAGCCAACATGATCTTCATCTCCTTGTGCGTATTGTGGATGACTTCCTGCTTATATCAACCAGCAAAGAGACTTCCGTCCAATTTTTGAAGAAACTCAACAAAGGCATTCCCCGTCTTGGTGTGAAAATCAATAGTGAGAAGTCTCGAGTAAATTACCCTTTCTCCATGGAAAACACTAGTACAGGCAGCATGGAACCAGTTCAAGTTTGCCACAACTTTTTTCAATGGTGTGGATTACTCATTGACACGAGAACATGTGAAATAAGTTTGGATCATAAGCGTTTTTCTGGGTCGCAGGCAACAGACACAGTTGTAATCCACCGTGCTGCAAATGAAGGGTTGAATCTCAAAAAGAAAATGAAGTAAGTTGGAACTGCCAATGCATAATCTCCTTCTTTTGATCAATCTAACAAATAATGCTCTACCCCGTTCCAATCTCAAATAGAGATTTTGTGAGACCTCGATGCTCCCAGAAGCTACTTTTCAGCAGCTGCATAAATGGAATTGACACAATTTGCTTGAACTTTTATCAAACATGCTTACTCTGTGCCATCAAAACTATCCACTACATGAATGGCAGCAGAATAACTTCAATGAATCATCAACAATTTATATACAGTTCCGCATGCGATACCATCCAGTTTGCTTTCTTGTTGATTTCATCAAAACTCAAAAATGGGGATAGGAGAACTGTTTCAATTTCCACCAAGACGAATATGCCATTTCAGCTGGCATGGAAAGATGCTTTATGGCTTGGCAGGCATGCATTCTTTTCTGTCTTTCGAAGATCAGGAAAGCAGCATGCGAAGCTTTGTAATTTATTTTGTGAGCTTTCAAGGCTATCAAACCGGAGAGATCTTCTAACTGTTGCGAGACAGGCATTGCAGATGCTTCCACTAAAAGGTGTGAAATAGTTGTACTTGTTGACATGGATCGTACTGGGTAGAAGTGACATAAGGTCACAGAGTTTCTCTTACCAGCATCAATGCTCTCCCGGGGAGCAGTTGGGGCATTTCGAAGCACTTTCCGTAGGGGGTCAATATTTCCACTCTAGTCGTGGGAATACGGAATGGCAAACATGACGGAACATATGAAGAATTCCCCGGACTGGCTTGTGAGATAGATGCTAAGATAGAGTGTGTGTGTGGGGGTCAGGTGGGCACCGCTTTTAACGGCTACATGGTTTGCACTGAATCGTCTAGGATGAGTGTGGTTCCACCCAGGTTGGTGCTGACCCCGAGAGCGGGACCGTCCACTCATAGACAAAAGATAAATAAATAAACAAACAATAGATTCGTCATTGTGTAGCTTAGACTATCGTACTGATAGATGAGAAGATGATCAGTCAATTCAAACCACTATGCAGAGTATCAAGTGAATCACTTTCCCTGTCTTGGTATCAAATCAGATTTTATGATAGAGAGTAAAAAAGTGACGAAGAATGAAGAGCATCTCTCTTAGAAGATCAACATCTTCTAGATAAAAGTCGGCCGACATTAACGCTAATCAGTAAAACGAACAAATTATTACTATGTTAACGCCAAATATGGCTTCTGCTTCATTCGGCTTAAAATAGCCCCTAGCCAAACTTGGCTTACTTATCCATTTTAACGTACTTTAAACACATCATTTTCCACGGCTTGGTTTCTTTCTACTATAGAAACAGAAACAAAACCTCAATGATGGAACCTGATGGAGCTAAAATAATCTACCAAAACATGGTAAAGACAAAACTAAAGATCAACCCAAGCACAGCAAAACCCTTGCTTGTGTTAGTGGCAGCTGAGTTGTTCAAGACCTTGACAGGTGGAGCTGAGTTATCCGAAACTCCTATCTTGAGTTGAAATAATGCATTTTCGTCAAATACAGCATCACTGGTAACAATCTGAAGTTTACGGCCATCTCCAGCAAGCTTCACCACAATCACCCCCGAAATTGTGATGAATTCGCCTTCAGCGTATGAAAATGAGTTGATGGGAACTCGAGTTGATACTGCGATTCCATTGCGGCCGGAGACGTATTCCCATGATGTAATGCTTGAGTATAGAATTGTACTATTATCAATGACGTCCAGATTTGTTGACCCTTGCTGAGTAATAATCTGTATGATGTATGATCAGAACAGACGAAAGATTGGTTAATTGAGACACGATATTTTTGCCAAAACGAAAATAGAATCCCACACTCACCATGCTATCAATGAAATCGATTTCTACCTCGGGGGACACCGACCTGATGCATACTGAAAGACCACTGTTGGGAACGAGGGCATCCGTATTGCAAGTGAACGATTGAGCCCCATCACATTTGCACGCTTCGACGTAGCTGATGAGATCAGCCCCCCCAGTCGCGTTACCGACGGTAGGAGCAGGGGGCATTACAATATCCATGATTGGTGGATCAGTGTCCATTCCCATCGCCTCTGGGTAGTCCTCTATTTCAAGAAGCTTTCGGTGATGAGAGTGTGGAGAACTAACATCATATTCTTCTAGATAACGTCCGGCGTAGTCAATGGCAAAAGAATGCAGAGTGGCCTTAAAGCCAGCGTTTGCAATTTCATCACTTATGTGGCTCTTTATATCATGATACATGGTGGTGGTATTCATCAGCTCTTGACACGCTGTGGTGTCATCGCAGACTTCTTCAAGTACGAGCTCAAACTCGAGGTAGCTGTATGGTTGAATTAAACCAAATACCGTCACATTCGCCACGGACTTTCCTCTCCCCCCTCCTAATCCCTCTTTTGCCTCCTCTTCCATGGTTAGGGCAAAAACAGATTGAATCAATTCAATTTCCTCGCTTGAGAAGGCGTTATCATCATTTCCAAGCGTGATGTTCCCTTTCATGATCATGACCACTTTGGGTGTCGGGACCGTAAGTGATTGATTCAAGGCGAAATCCACTTTGAGGTCCAAATCGACGACAAATTTCGATTTAACTTGCGAAATGACAAGCTTGGGATTAGACCCAGCGGCAGGATTTATCAATTGAATCACTTGGCAGAACTCTAACTGGTCAAGAGTGGACGACACATCATTCCATATATTACTAGCAGTAATCATGGATTTATCAATACTATACCCCACCGTAAGCAATTCGTGTGTTTCATTATGGCTTGTCCTGTCACGCGACTCAGTGATATCAATTCCCGTAATGACGCCCTTGCAATCCTTCGTATAGAGTTGTGTTTCAACCACGCGATCTTTCCCAATCTCAAAATTGGTAACAAATTCGTCAGTGCTATCAGCACTTAAATATGCATTGAAACCTAGAAGATTAACGTCCCAATTGGCGTATTGCAACTGGCGGTCGTCGTTATTGATAATAATCATCGATTTTCCATCGCCGTTGTTCGGGGAATGGTTGTCGTTAGTGGCAGCGGCAGCGGCAGCCACGCCGACGATGCCGACAAAGCCATGACCATCAGCAAAAAGTGCCGCAATTGCAGCCACACACGCCGCTTGCCAAAAGAGCCACTTGGCGGGCCTGGTCGTACTTCTGAACATCCTTACTATTATACTCAAAAGGAAAGTCCTTGGGGAAGTTGAAGGTTTGGAAGTAATGGTCGCTACTCACGTCGAGGTGTAATAGATCCTGGTGTCATATCTACCATACAGTGGCTCAAGACTAACCGACATGATTATTCTTATTATTATTATGTGTTTGGTCAGAGGCTTATCGTACCCCATGTCCAGTCGTGTCCGTGTCAATTGCCCCACTTCTTCCCAGGCGGAATCTCAGGGAATCTCACGGAATGTCCTTAGACTTCTTAAGTGATACACATTCTGTTGCGCAGCGGTTCAGTAATCGGTACTAAAGATGTCTGTGATCGGCGGCGATCTGTTCCACCGATTCTCCGTTCCGCCCCACACGACTCACACGACTCCTACCATAATAAATGTATGACCGATGTCGTATTGCTACCGAGGATTTCGTATGTCTGTACGACGAACCTCTACCTCTTTTTCTGTCAATACATGCAGTCAGAGGCGTAGGTCCTATTCTAGGATTCTATCTACGTATGTAGCTCAAACGTCATTATTTGATGTCATCTTCTACGATATTCTCTAGAGGTATTGTACATAGGATTCTAGAGGTAGCTCAACGTAGCTGGTACAAACGTCATTTTTAGGGAACGAATGCTCTAGCTCAGGGGTTAATATTATTAACCCCTGCTCTAGCTACATACCTCGTACTTAGTACTTCCTAGCTACCGAAGAGTGATTTTTATCTCCCACCTGAGAATAGATACGGATATATTATTATATCCGTATCTAATACTCCCACCTGAGAATAGACTATGGTATCGTAGGTACGGATATCGGCAGATATCGGTATCTAATAATCACGACCGATACGTAGAGTAGATACGTACATACATCGTCTAGTGCGTGGTGTCGCACCGGGACGTGACACTTGCTAGGCCCGCCGGGCGGGGGTTCCGAATTCCGAACGCTTGTGCTCCCGTCCCAACCACAACGCCCAACGCACAACGCACAACCTCGCACAACGCCCACGCCCCACGCCGCACAACAATCAAAGCAACACAAAACACAATCACATCACTATCACAAACTATCTATCACAATCGCAACAACTCGGATCTCACTAAGCCCGCTTCGGCCTCAGCACTCAGCACCCCCCTCCCCACCTCGTCGCGACAATCACCCTCTTCATGATAGTCTCAGCGTTTCAGGATGGCATCCACGAAGAAGCGGAAAGAGCACACAGCATGGGTGGACGAGGGCATCTTTTCTACTGCTACTGAACAGCAGTCATCGTCAACAGACAAAGATGATGCTGATGTCACGACAAAGCGTGCTCGTCCAAAACGTTCGAACGATGCCACAGATAATTCCGTTAAAGGAGAGACCCAAAAGCCCAGAATTTGCACCGTCGAAGGATGTGCAAAATGGAACCAGAAAGGAGGGCTGTGCTGTGACCACGGGTCAAAGCCCACGATCTGCAGTCACGAGGGATGCACCTATCAAATACGGAGAGGAGGGCGTTGCCGTCTTCATGATGGAAGAAGTAAAACATGCACTCACGAAGGATGTACAAATCAAGTACATAGAGGAAATCTTTGTGACAGGCATAGAGGTCATGAAGTAGGGGACAAAGTTTGCAGTTACCCAGAATGTACAAGCAAAGCAAATCATGGTGATGTGTGCCGTATTCACAGAACGTGCAGTCACGATGGATGCAGCAATATAGGCAAACAACGTGGAATGTGTCGTAAACACGACGCCTTGATTAACCCACAGAAATGCAGTCATGAAGGCTGTACGAATCACGCACNGGGCTGTATGGTGTATATCGGGTCAAGAAATGTAAAACAACAACAACTGTATTGGTAAGGCTGTTCTAAACTGATATTGTTATTTTAGACTAAAATCTCGGACCTCCATTGTCACTGGTGCGCCATGCCTCGCATTCTATCATGGCGTGGGAATGATACAGATAGATGGAAAAATATTTTTGGTCGTGTGTTTGTCAAAATGGAAAGTTTAGCGAAGTCAGATTGATAGGAAACTATTTCAATATTCACGGTCAAATCAGGCAGTAAAGAAGTTGCGTTATAGTTGGATGAATGGAATAAGGAACAAGATGATGTTTCTGGTGTGAGTTGTCCAATTCGCACCCCTTTTCTATCCAAGCCAAGTTTTGTCTTTCCAGCAATGCCATGACTCCTTTCTGTGGGTTCGAAATACCCTCCAATGTGGTTTCAATGTGTCCTTTGTAGAGTGGGACGTTCTCAATTAGATATGGATCGGATTGTACATTGGGTTTCAATGAAGGAAGTATGATTCTGGCTGATTAGTTTGGATATGGTAGGCTATTTTCGTACGACTTATGACTTTTGGCGAAGGCCATTGATACTGGTGTAGTGTGTAGTTGATCAACGTTGGTATTGAAATGGATAAACATCAAAACTATTGTACATCATTGCCATCATCTCAGGCACATCACTGCCCAACTCTGTAACAGGAAATATTTGCTTTATACTTGCAACTAAACTGATCAAACTTGAATGAAGAAGTGCATAGGATCCAGAGGGGTAGTGAGGTGATAATTGTTGTGGTCGTGGATGGGAATCAAGCAATATGTATTTTGAGGAAGATTGCCCACTTGAACGTGGAGGAAGAAGCACGAGCACAGTCTCGGGTGGTTTGGTGATTACCACAGCAATATATGATTCTGCGTCTGTGGCATCTGATTGACACTGAGAAAGAATCGCTTCTAATCCCATGGGATTATCGGATGAGTTGGAGAGGATGCCCTGACGTGGAGAGAAATTTAATTGTATCAACGACGAAATTATTTGTTTGGCAGTGGGATTATTATTGTTTTTGGTGGACCTGGAGAATCACATCACAAATGGTTTGTTAAGTACCCGGGGGG
>JAZGVS010001136.1:0-10646 GCA_037356235.1 Bacterosira constricta
ATATAAATGTGATATGGGAATTTTAGTGATGTGTAAGGGCCTTTAAAAAAGGAATGCCCCATAATCAAAATAAATGCCCCTTATTATGGGGCATTAAATGTGATATGGGACATGGTACCTTCTCTGATGTTGGCATATTTTGTTGTTTTCCCAATACGCCGATAATTTTGTTTTTCATGTTGCCCTTTGCCAATCGCCGACTGTAGCAATATTTGGCATCCTAACACCCTTGTCGTGCAATGGTGTTTCTCTCCATTCGCTTCCTGATGATGCACACCCCTTTCCATCCATTCTTTTGGTTGTCGAGTTTCAATGTTGCGCTAACTGCTGCCATAATGCGCTTGTCCGACACGTTTCGTGGGAGCTAGCACAGCTGATTCATTGCATTCTTCTCAAAGAGTGTGACATCCTCCAATTTGAATTACACCGTCTGTTTGGATGCGTTCCGTGTACGCTTGACCAAATATTCACCAAAGCGAAGCAGAAAATAAAAAGCAATCAATGCATTGCCGTCCACTGATTTGGTGAGTTCCACTGCCCCGCATGCCATGGCGCGTTTAGTCTTGACAAAGCATGCATTACATTCATCGCCAACACACACTATAAACGCTTGATTATCATCTAAATCAAACGTGAGTTGGCCCTTCAATTTCAATTCTTTGGCCATGAGCAATATCTAATCATTGTCTGAGAGATTTTCATCATCGCCGACGGTATCAATCAGCTCTATCATGCGACGACGTAATGCGCCTTTGTCCGACAATATCAAGTCGTGAATAGTAGGCTGCTTGAGATCTGGATCTGGAGATTCATCGGCAATCGGAATCGGAGAAGTAGGAGTGGAAGATGGATAGAGCATAGGGCAGCGTGATGGTTTTGCATTGGCACAAGCATTCATGTATTCCACACACCGCTGTTTTTGCAGAACCACGATTGACGATGAATTGGCAATCATTACTATGCCATTTGCTGCCGATGTAGACCCATTTTTGGAGACATATCAATCGGATTGAATTGTCCTCGCATCTGCAGCACCAAATACGGGTGCTGAAGGCCCAGACATGCAACAGCGTTGGTCATGGTGTGAGATACAAACTGCAATTATTGTGAGAAGATTAGAGAGTACTCCGTCACGGCAAGACTGAGGTTGAAAATGAATAGAGACTAACTACTATTGTTACTTTATTCCTAGCTTTGCTGTGGATGCTGAGGACGCGCGGCGCGATGCGGCACGGATTCGGGTAGGTGGGTAGAAGGTGAGAATTGGTGGGAAACTTCTACAGTGCAGGAACAATACGATTCCTCTGTTAGAACAGCGGTACGATTCCTCCGTTAGAACAGAGGTCGAAAGTTGGATGCGAATTTGTGGTTGTGACAGTGTTTAAGATAGTACTCAACAGTCACGGACGAGAAAAGACCAAAAAAAGTGAATCAGGCGGTCAATAAATTTCAAAACCGATCGTTCAACACAAAAACAAAAAGAAAAATGCAGGCGTTGGTCTAGGACCCCTCACTAAATCACCCTCTGCATCTAATTGCCTATTTGAATCTACATATTTGTTTATTTGTTGCCAAGGGCATGTCATTTGATTTTCGAATTTCAAATGTGATATATTGTCCTTTAAATGTGTTACATCACATTTCAAATTTGATATATCACATTTTAATTTTGTTTTATTAATTTGATATGGTGCTTTCCAATTTATGATTTAATTTGATTTGAAGATGTTATGCCCCAATAATCTACTTTCTTGTTGAATGTAAAAATTGTTTTATTATTTTATTATTGCAAACTTGCATTGTGGATATTAGGCATAGCCTCCGGCGTCAATCTGGATTACATCATGCAATGAGGAGAGAATGACAGTACTTATTGATGCTGAGAAGGAGTGTAGTAGTAGAGGGCAGGTGGATTGGAGGATGGGAAAATTGCCATCCTGTTTGGGTGTTGTTAGTGGTGGAATATCAATGAAAATGTGTGGGGGATTAGCAGATATCAAAGTATAAGTGCAAAAAGAAAAGTCACACAATCCAAATTGAGCAACAACGATGCTAAGAAACTGTAGATCAACTGAACTTTGCTGGCAATCTCTTCTAGCAGTTATGAGTGTCCATGACATGCATCAAGTAGAACACAAACCGACCCACACATACACACTCAGAAAGCGGGGGTAGAAACCCAGGCCAAAGAACAGTGATACCTGGCATTCCATAGCAAGCACAATGCATCAACATGGACTCTTGCTGCAATTCCAAAACATTGGGTTACTCACTCTAACACTTAGAAAGCTGGGGTAGAGATGTCCAGGCCAAAGAACAGAGACCTAGCTTGCACCACCAAAACAATTGACCAAAACAATTGTGTTGCATATTAGCAGATAGCAAAAAGCAACAAAAGATGAGTTAGTTCACATGCCAAGCAACAACAAAAACAGAGATATGGTGACTTACCATCAGCCCATCCTGCCCTCCGCACACATATCTATCTCAGCCAATTGTTTTGATTTTCAATCTACAATCATGATAATGAAACATAATGTTTGAAGCTCTTTTTGTTGTTGCATTCTTTTTGTGATTGTGGTAGAGACTGCAGAAAATGCCACTGATCTGTAGAAGGAGTGGGAGTATGTCCATCTGTAATTGCAACAGGCATGGCAATATCAACAATCAACAACATCCTTTACCACACAATATTCAAATTACCAAATAATGCTGCTCCTCGTGCAAGCTATATGGTTGGATGTCTGGATGTTGGATGTCTGGGTAGACGACATGAGCTGAGTAAAGTGCAAATGGATAGCAAACCAAAAAGACAGACCTGCTGCCTTCTAGTTGCATGTGTTCTTGGTTATGCTCTCCTCTAGGATGTCCCCTACCTGTTGGGGCTAAGAGTGAGGTCTGGTGAATGCACACAAAAGAATGAAAGGCTTACCAATGCTAGTACTGCTGACAAATCTTAGCCACGGCATACAGCAAGTCTAGCAGCTGTGCTATATGCAGTGCAACACCCAGAAATAACAAACAAACATGTGCACTTCTATAGTCAAATATGCAAATAACCAAAGCCATGTATTGAACTTACCTGGTCTCTGCCTATTTGATTGTTGTATTGTAACTTCCACTAATTCTGTAGCAGAAGAGGGAGTATCTCTAACATCAAGGGTATCCCGAATGGAATCAGCCTCAGCACTCTCCCAAACTCCAGGAATTGGTGCCACTGCTGCTGCTGCTGCTGCTGCTGCAACTGGATGTTCTGGTTGTGGAGCTACTGCTGTTACTACTTCAGATGGTGCACCTGCTGCTAATGGGGGATTGCATTATATATGAGCAGCAGAGGAATAGATAATAAAAGGTGAGTGATGAGATGGAAATGGGCAATTTTTATAACAAAAAATTGTACCTAACCCTTGTGATAGGACGCCTGAGGGGGGACAAGATGTGGTGAGTGTTAGTCCAAGGGAAGGTGCAAAACTTTGATTTTTGTAGACTTTCCTGACATGTAGGCAAAAGCCTGCACCACATTCTGCCCCAAGACATCACCTTTGAATTGGGAAAGAGCTGTGCCGGTCTCCGCCTCCCGTTGCCATTTCAATTCGGCCTTCATCTGCCCATCGCTCATCTCACGAATTAGCGCTGCTCGCACCCCCTGCCCGCTGGAGGGCGCCCCTTGTCATTGGGGTGTTGCCGGTGCCGACGCTGGTATAGCGTGTTGCACCCCCTGCGAATTCATCGCTGGCGGCCCCCCTTGGGCTATGCCATGGACTCCTCCCCCCACTGGAGCCGGAGCCATGCCTTCATTGTTGCTGTTTTGCGCAGCGGCTGCATCGCCTTGGCTATTTTGCCCTGCATGCGCTCCCGCAAAGCCCATTAATCGGTTGGCGGCGTTGGTCATGTTCGCCATCAGCCCTGGCGCATTCGCCGCCTGCATTGTTGCATTTGCTGCTGTCGTTGGCGGTAGCGCTTGGCTTTCGCCATGGTCGGCAAACGAATCCTCGGCGGCCGCGGCGTTGTTATTATTGGAGTTGCTGCCGCCGCCGGCGCCGCCTTCGTCCTGAGTGACGACGAGGTAGTCGCCTCCGAGGGTGTTGATGTTATCCCCCATTTTTTGTATTTTATTTCAGTCAGTTGGTATCGAAAACTACGGCTCGACCATGCAACGTCAACCGCCATGGCCATGGATGGAGCCGTCACGAAACACAACGACGAATGGTACGTTTGCGTTGGTGTTAGATGTACGGCACGGACCACGGGCGATGGAACTTCGTCTGTCCGTCACCGCAAGAAATCCGCCCATAAAGAATATGCACCAAGCTACGCTGCGCGTGGAAGCAAGCGAGTCACTAGATAATAAACTAAATTGAGTCCCACACTCTTGGAAGCACTTAACTCCAATGTTGGATGCACTTAACTCAATCTATGGCCCTAAAATCGGACACGCGGAGAATTAGATTTTTGAGCTTCGTTGAAAGACTAAAAATTACAGTATTTTGGAAAAGTGCAAAGGCTTTTTGGAAGCGAAGATAATAAGAATTTAGTAATGTTGAAGCTTGTTTTTTCGATCGTGTCAAAGTAGAGATTCCCTCTAAATAGGAATTAGTATATTTGAAGGTCATAGAGTCATTCGCCCATTTTGTTAGTAAGTATGAGAGTACATTGGATAAATCTCGAAAGAAACTCTCCAAACTACTATCAGTTAGTAGTTTGGAGAGCGAATACAGCGAAATATAGCCGTGTTAGTAAGTCTGATAGTAGTTTGTGTACTTACTATCAAAACTACAAACGTTTCGTTAGCAGTGTAGTATCCTTCATTTGATGATGGTTAGGAGAGTCTGCCTTGGCCTTGGCATTAGCGTCTGCCTTGGCCTTGGCATTAGCGTCTGCCTTGGCCTTGGCCTTAGCTATCATGATCTTCGTCTTCATAATCGTTACTATTTTCCTCATGAATGCGTCGGTGGAGCTATCGACCATAAAAGCCTGTTCGCTGGCGGTAATAGAGGGAGATCCCACCAAATCAAGGGGCATACCTTTGGGGGTCTTGCCTTTGAGCTTTTCCTTTGCTGACAAATTGGAAGCTGAATATGATTCCCATTCATGGACGTAGCGATTTTTTGACAGAACCCCAACCTTCAAGTCAAAATCACTCCATGTTATCCAATCTCGTGGAGGGTCATCCTCAAACTCGCCGTTCACGGAAATTGGCTGAAGCGTATCGTTGGGCTGACGGGGAAACAATCTGAACCAAGTAAGGAGACCATTAGGCGATATGCTAACATTGAAACTGACTCTAGACTGTGGTTCCATCCTTCCGGGAACCATAGGTTTGATTGCAATGACAGTTCCCCAGGCATAATTTCCAAGCATGTTTTCCCAGAGGAGGACGTCACCAACGTTAACACAAACCGGTTCCGTATCAACAATAGGAGGGGGGGGGGTGACATTGTACCTGCATCTGTTGGAGGAGCTACTAGCGAGATGACGGGTCCGATGAAAGATGAAAGAGAGGGAAACATGCAGGATCAAGGATGGCGCGAGGGCGGCGATGTCACATCTTGAATTTCACTTGCCGCCGACGGCGATGTATTGATTCCTACGTATCACGATGTAGAAGTACAGTAGGAAACCGTTCCTGTTTCGCGCGCTTTAGCGATTAATTAATGACTTTAAGCGATAAATAGCCCAAACACCCTGTTACTGACATAATCGCACTATGAATGCGAAGCAAGGCAATCATAATCTTAATTCGTACATTTTACACCCTCTAGGGGCATCATGTGGCCATATTTCAACATTTTGCAATGTTCAATTTGTTTATAGAAATGAGCTAGTTTAAACTGGCTCATCCCTTCAGAGCCCAAACTGCCGGTCACTGACATAATCGCACTATGAATGTGAATCAAGGCAATAATATTCTTATTTCATACATTTTACACCCTTAGGGCATCATATGGGCCATATTTCATACATTTTGCAATATTCAATTTATTTATAGAAATGAGCCAGTTTAAACTGGCTTATCCCTACAGAGCCCTGTTTAAAACTCACTATGGATATTGTTATTAAAGTACAATAGCACGTGAATCACTGTGAAGACTGAGCTTTGACCTGGGAATTCATGATTGAACCTATGCCAGAACAACCATTATCCAAAGTGTTTACTTGTCTGCAAGAAACCGTTTCGAGTCCTCACAATATGACATGTAAATTCAGATTCAATTATAAATAGCAGGGCTGGAAAGATTTTCTAACTGTTAGTTTACTTTACTTTTTTTGACATTCCTCCTCCAATGTGAGGGAATATCCAAACCATCCCCAACCAACTCCTCATACAATTCAGGAGAAGCCGCATTCTTCAAATTCCGAAGTACCAACTCCCCACACTGCCCCTCTTTCACACAGTTGTGAAAGATAGCCTCAACCACACGGCTCTTACGAGTCTCATCTCTAGGGAGTAATCGTGCGCACGCCTGAAGGAATCGGCCATAGGATGTATGATCTGGTGTGGCCGTCTCTCTTGGTAGGGTTTGATTGGAACAGAGTATTGAAAACCCTTCAAGTCGCTCTTCTGGATGACGAGTGTGTGCGCATGCATTAAGCACAGCCTGTATTGATGGATATCATGGAGACAACATGGAAAAAGTTATTGGCAAGTTTGACATACACTCAACCTTTCAAAAACAAACACAATTTAGAATCAAATTACACTCACATTGAACGCATACATTCCAGATTTTGCAGCCAAGTTACCCCCCATATAAGACTCGAGCATCCTGCCAAGAATTACTCCAGCCTTTGTTGATTTTCTCTTCACATTACTCCTCCCATATGCACTAATCACGGTAGTATAGCTATATTTTTCCGGAATAATAACAGACGATTTTCCCTTGCTGAAATAGGAAAGCTCCATTTCATCCAGAAGCTTTTCAGCTTTCCGTGGTTGCGAAAAGGTGGGCATTCCCCCAGTATTGCCACCGTTATTGTTGAGCATGGAATAGCCTTTCAACATGGTGTTGAATGTACGGGTATTTGCAAGACCCGCACCTTCCATTTCTGAAAACAATGCCTCTGCCCGTTCCAACGACCCAGGCTCCCCACACGATATCAAACAATTCAATAGTGCATTATGCACCGGCGTCGTCGGCTCTTCCACCAATCCTTTTGAATGCGATTCTTCTAGTCGCCCTCGACCCTCAATCTTGACTATGCTTTGACCTCTCAATAGCATTTATAGTACTAGTAAAACTATACCCATCCGGAGCTACATTTTCTCCATAAAATCTAACAGCAACTCTGCACGAGATGCTGCATCGTCCAAACGACTCTTTGCCCGTGCATCAACGACAATGTTGTATGATTGCACGTCTGGCCGTACATGGAGCCGGTTTGGGATATCATCTAATAGCTCTTTCACTGCCTCCATCTCCTCTAAGGAATGATAAGGGGGCTGTTTTGTCATGGCTTTCAACATTAAATTGACAGAATATATATCAGGCTGTGCGTCACTCCTTCCCGATTGATGCAGATCCGTTATCAGATCAAAGAAGGTGAGTGTTTCTTCGGTCCTCCCCAGCTTGAGGTAGATTGTCATTAGTGCATTAAACGTACTCGTATCTGGATCAAGCATGGGAAAATCTGAGAGCATTTGATCCAATAGTCGACAGGCATTCTCAGCAGCTACATTGGAAGAACCACTCTTCGTCCAAGCAATTATAACTTGACGAAACGTGTTGGAATCAGGACCACTCGCACATTTCACACCTCGTTGTTGGCACCCTATCATATCCTGAAGTATCTGTTCTACCCGCTTGGCATTCTTGACGCAAGGCTCACAGTTTGACAATCCGTACAACACCAAATTATAAGTCTTTGTTGTCGGGTACAGTCTCGCTTCCGTATCGTCAAGGGACGTGTTTGTATTTTGTTCATGCGCCCTTAGATCGTCCAATAGCAATATCGCCCTCTCTAAATATTTGCGCTCATGACTCCGTATAAACGCTTTGATGACCCATCGATGACTTTCTTCATAAAGTTTGAGAACGTGACCGTCTACCAAGAATGGATTGAGTATACTCCCCTTGGTCGATGTAGATTCTTTTAATTCATACTCGCCATTTTCCTGCAGACTGACTTGTTGTTCTAAAACTCGAAACCAACCTTCAGCCTTGTCAACATTTTTGGATACTGCCCATGCATCAATTGCAATGTTTGTCATTTCATTTATTTTGTTTCCCAATTGACTAATCTCATAATACTTACACTATCCCCCAACCTATTAGTAGTTCCATCCTCACTTCTTGCTGCCATTCTCCTGTCATCAATCACCTGCAAAGATGGCATCAATAATTCTAGCAGTATTCATGGCACTGCAACGAACAATGTGCCCATTATCATCATCATCATTGACGGAGGATATACTTGTTGAAAATAATAATCCACAGTTATTGGAATTGGAATAGCGTACTATCCATTGACACCATGCTCGCATTACTGATTCTGCTTGGAGGATGTATTCTTCATCGGTAGTGAAATGAGATGGCCGAAGGTTGTCATGAGGATTATTGTTACCAGTTCTAGGAGGAGGAGTATCATCAGTAACAGTGCCAGCATCGCCATTCACTAATTTCAACGTCAAATCATTTCCCAAAATGAGTGACGTAGATTGCAATAACCATTCATGAACCTGATCCTTTTCTGAATGACTGCTTTGATGATATTTTTGACTGTTCAAAGGAAGTTGTGAGGATCTATAATATAAAGGCATCAATTGTTGCTGCACATTATTGTCATGGTTGTAATTATCTATTTCATTGTTAGCGGTATTGATGGATGCTCTTGATGATTGGAATAAGGATGTTGTTGTATTGAGATTTATGGCTGTGGATCTTGGTTTTATGTTTATGATGCCATTTGGATAAGGGAAGCAATTTGCTGACATTAATGGTGCTGGATGATAGGCACAGAAGAGAACACAGACACAGCATGAGAGAATGATGATTGCAGTCGAAGCAGGGACGCAGCGCCGTGTCCCCTGATGCCTCCGGTAGGGTCTTTGCGGGTGGTCGCTGCGGCTGCGGCACTTCATTTTCATGGTCGATAG
The DNA here is from genome assembly GCA_037356235.1 of Bacterosira constricta. Classification (NCBI taxonomy): domain Eukaryota; phylum Bacillariophyta; class Thalassiosirophyceae; order Thalassiosirales; family Thalassiosiraceae; genus Bacterosira; species Bacterosira constricta. The sequence goes on from JAZGVS010001136.1 coordinate 9,095, forward strand.
TTGTCGTTGTTTTGTTGCGTACAATTTATGGTAAAAGTAAAAGTTTGGAAAAGTAAAAGATCTTGTTGTAAAGCTGCTTCAATCCCATTTACTTACGAATCCCAATACCCAGAGTAGGCCAAGGCCTCTCGCCAAAAGGCCTTCTGGTACTTCTATCACGCACCCCCACAGACGGGACCGAACCAAAAATCCCCCAGGCAGCGCAATAGGCATAGATCTCGAAGAGCAGCAGATCCCTACAAGTGGTGTCACATACTTTTGACGATATGCATACTGTACCACTTTTTCACTAGGGATCACAATATGATATGTAGGTAGTTATGATGTGGGATGAGTGTGCATGGGCTGTGATATTATATTGATAAGGCTTGGATTGAATGGATGAGAAGATATATATAGATTGCTGTCTAGTCTGAGTCTAATTTGGTTCCCCTAATAATTACCATTTGTACTGTTTTGTACATACGTAAATTAGGGTGAATGAAGTTATTTTGACCATATTGATCATTGTGAACAATAAAAATCTAACCCAGCTATAAACTCGGTATTCACTTTGCCTGTATTAGTTTCTATATAAAAATGATGCAGATGTGTAACGGGCCAGTTGATTCATTCTTCTCTGTCGCCATGTAAACGTAACTGATTGTAAAAGGAGTACCAAATAAATCCTCCCCCAATGCTGCCGACATTATAGAGCCCGCAAATTTCAACAGCAGTACATGCTAGTTGATTACGTCATGGAGATGGTGTCACAAGCATATCCTGACCTGTTGGCAATCATTATCACATGGGCGATAGGCTGTCTGCCCAACACAACCCTCAACCAAATCCACAATAATATGAACTGGTTGTATAAATGGCCTCGGCTCCAAATTATTACCACCAAGTTGTCGGGATGCAGTCCGGCAGCGTGTACTCGCCGTCTGTTCCTCCATCAATTTTAATTCTTTGGTGTCTTAACCCCCCAACTTTACGCCAGTCTCTTGACATTCAACAACAAACCCTTTTCTTTAAAATAATTTTTCATCGTCACCCTATTCGTCCAGGAGTGCATTGATTGTTTTGTGGTCGTCAGGATATTCACCCAGGAGTGAATTGAATAGTTGGTGCGTCAAATCAATCGTCCAGCATATTGCATTCCGAATTTCAATTCTTGCCGCCTTTAGCCCAGGTGCACGGCCTAAAACATCAAGCTTCCGCAGGGCCAACGTCTTGCCACTACCTCACCATCACCAATAATTGTCTGTGTGAGATCATTTCCGGTTGGCCCATCACCGCAATGGCATTCACGATGTTCAGAATTTTCATTGCCATATATTTCACTCGACCGTAGTGCTCTTGATAAGAATAACACAATCGTGCAAAGGTCGTATGGTTGGTGAGGCTGCGATGGGTTGTGGTCGGTCGGTCGGTCGGTCCGTGGCGTGGTGGATGTTGTTCTGTTGCCGTTCTTGGTTAATAGTGGGGGCGTGTATCGTAGCGGACGGGGGTAGATGTCAGCGTTAGGATTTAGGATTAGTGAGAATATGTATCTAGGGGAATTCACGGGAAT
>JAZGVS010001137.1:0-10692 GCA_037356235.1 Bacterosira constricta
ACGTTCATCGCAGCGTACAAGGATGTGAAAGAGCGCCCACTCCCCAACCCATCCAACGTCGCCGTCCCACCGAACTATCAACCCCAGTCCACCACCACCAATCAACAATCAGAGAATCCGTACCTAGCCAACAGCAACAGCCAAGCCAACAGCAACAACCAGACTGACAGCAGCCAAGCCAACAGCAACAGCACGGGCAATCTAGCGACAGATATACCACCAGCCAATATTCTACCAGTCGATCCAGGAGTGTACAAGATACCAGGTACACGCATTTGGAGCTCGCAAGTAAAGTACAGGCCGAATGGAGTATATGGAACCCGCCAACAAGAACAAACCGTCACTTCAACGCCTGCTAACCAAAGAGCAAGCACAGCCCTCATCGCAGGGCTATCCCAACTAGATTTCTCGCACATGACAAGAGTCAACGACAATTATATGTGCTCGACGGAGTTCTATGGCCCCCTATCACCCCCAAGGACTATCTATCCCAACAACGATAATCCAAACAACAAGAGAGCAAGGTTTCAGAACAATGCTGTAACTCCAAACAAGACGAGCCAATTGGTAATATTGGATCAATCTCGATCAAGTCAGGAGAGTTCGGAGGACGAAGAATCGCCGGCCAAGAAGAAAGCGAAGCCAGTCGAATCTCCCCCTCTTACCCAGCCCCCGCACGAAAAGGAGAGTGGAAACGAGTCAGAAGCCAATGCCCCGGACAATGCCATGGCAGAGGGTTCAGACTCAAACATTACTGCAATAGCAAAGCCCCCCGATATCAATCACTTTCTGTCGACAATCGGTGAGGAACGAGCTAGTATCATCGACAACCTACATTGGCTGGCGATGACAGCTTTATCAGGTAGCACAAACCTGTATGTCCAAGTAGTAGAAACTAGAGATAAGGATCTACGAATCAAAAAAGCGATGGAGGAGGCAGAAAAGGAACAACTGGCCGACAAAGTAGCCTACAAGATGGCCAACGAACGATCTGCTGATATGCCGGTTATAGAGGAAGTTATAAACCAACAAACTAGCAAGCAACTGAAAGCGCAAGAGCGGCGAATTCAGTCAATAGAAGATCGAGTGGGCAACATCAAGAAGAAGAAGAATGGACAAGAACAGGCCAACAACAGCAGTAATAATAATGGCAGGCCTGTCAAGGATAAAAAAGCAAAAAAAGATCCTCGCGGGGCCGCAAGCGCCGCGTCAAAAACAAAGTCAGCAAAAGCCCGCAAAACCCATTCCTCCAAGCCGTCAGCAAAAGAAAAGCAAGGCCAAGCGGGAGGAGAATCCAGCGGAGGTACCGAGCGAGGCTCATCAAGAAATCCGACTCCGCGGCAGCAACCAAGGTCAAGGAAGAAGAAAGAGCCCACCAAGAACAAGACAAACTCACAACCCGCGCGATCGAAGAGAAAATAGAATCTCGATATGGGTTTATTCCCAACACCGCGCACTCGGTACTCCAAAATGCATCTCATCTTTTGGGAAAGATGCCATGGTGGTATTATGCTACCAGACCATCCAATCTCAAATTCCATGATCTAACCCTCGGTAAGGTCATGCCGCCAGCAGCTTCTTCTCTGCTCGGCCTAAATCTCAAGTTCATACCCAAGCCAGAGTTTACTACTTCGGGAAGGGATATGGAGCGATCTTTGGATAGACTTGAGAGAGACATGCACCTAAAAATCTACTTCGCAGGTAGTACTGAAGAGCAACCGAAGGCACCGCTCTACGTGCCTTCAATCTGGCGGCCGGAGGTCCAAGACATCCCACATTGGATCGACTCCCGTCTCGAAAAGTTTTCCAAAGCCCTAGCAATTGAATTCAAGCGACGGAAAACGCCTTCAAATCTACTGCAATTCCAAAGGAAAATTCTCGAGGACCTGCGCCTTAATCATGGTATTGTAATATGCAATACTGATAAGGGCCTGGGACCTTGTGCCATCGAACTCTGGCGTTACATCCGTGACGCTATCATTCATCTGTCGAACGAAGATGTATATGATATTTTATCAGAAGCGGAAGCCGATGCAGCGATCGAAAATCTTAAAAAAGAAATCAACAATTGGCTAGATGAATTTGAGCCGGCAATCGAGGAGAGTGATCACACCTACATTGCCACCCATCTACTCGACAACAAAGATCCCTTCGGTTATTTTTACTTACTCTACAAAATCCACAAACTGCCGTCGACTACTGATGAAGTTGATATCTGTCCGACCCGCCCAGTGTGCTCGTCATGTGGTAGCCTAGACCACCCTCTAGGAGCTTGGGTCAACAACCAACTCCAACCAGTTGCACAAGCCCAACCATCCTTTGTCACAAACTCTTTCACTTTTCTAAAAGAAGTCCGCGGAATGGAGTTACCGCCGAATGCATCCATGTTCACATCGGATGCAAAATCAATGTATACCAATATCGATACCGAGGTTGCACTGACGATTATTTCGAAGTTTTTAGAAGAGAACGAGTCGAGTTTCGACTACGACAGAGAAGCACTCATCGCAGCCCTAGTCATTGTTTTCAGAAACAATATATTCCGCTTTGGAGATCTCTTTATGAAACAAAAAAGTGGTACTGCGATGGGTAAGAGACCGGCCCCGCCATGGGCCACAATTTTCTTTGCCATTCATGAAAAGGTCTTCCTCCCATTATTCAAAAACAATATTCTTTTTTACAAGAGATATTTGGATGACATCTTCGGTATATGGCTCCATCATTCATGCCCCGCCACAGACGCCAAACTGTGGCAAGAATTCAACGACTTCGTCAACGACTTCCATGGACTCGAATGGGTATTTACCGAGCCCACCACCACCGACGTCATCTTCTTAGACATGTCTTTATCCATCGAAAACGGAAGGATAGAATCAACGATCTTCGAAAAAAAGCTGGCACTCAACCTCTACATCCCGCCATTTTCGGCACACCCGCCTGGAGTACACGCGGGATTGATAATGGGCAATGTGCTACGTATCTTCCAACTCTGCACCAAGAAGGAGGATATCGACCATTGGCTCGATTATTTTATGGACAACATGCTGAATAGAGGACACCAGCACCCAACTCTCCTCCCACTCTTCGAAAAAGCCATTTTAAATGCAACAAACTATCTGTCGAGGGGTGAGGAATGGAAAATAACTGCCAAAGAAGAGAAAGCTTTGGCAGCTAAAAGGAGAGCGTACCTCCACGTCCCATACCACCCAAACAATCCATCAGCCCATGTTATCCAGCATCACTGGAAACAATGTGTAGCCGAACTGCCAGGAATGCTACCGCTGAATGAAATGGTAAATTTGGATGGGACAGAGGTACCACGGTAGACAAACTGATCATTACGTATCACCGCGCACCTAATCTTGGCAACCTGTTACCATACAGGAAAATTGCATTTCAAACTGGGCCCAAAGTATCATCCTTGCTATAAGGATTAAATTAAGGAGGGAACTTTTTTATTGCTCGAAAAATAAATAAAATGTTGTTCTAACTCGCTTTGAAATGGAGTGAGTATACATGTGTGAGAAAGGATACCGCCTAAGGATGCCTTTCCCGCATCTTTGGAAAATTATATGTGTGAACATGCCGATGCAAGAAAGAAATTATGAGCGAGTGGTCGCCCTGAATTAAACTTGCCTCCAAAACTATCGTGTACAATCATTCGATATGCTCTCACAAACTACTGAAGAAGGCCACCGCCGAACCTAACCCCCTAGTTCAGTCAATACGAGGTAGCAATATTAGTGGATACTACACTTATTTTTAAGTCTTATTATATACCTTCTAGTCCAACGACAATTATCTTTTTACCCTCAACAATGAATTCATCAACCATATCAACTGTGTTGCATCCATCAATAAACGCCGAGAATAGGTATGGATCACAGCCGCTTGCGCAGCTGTCGCCATGCCACACTACATCATCAACGCCTCGACCATCAAGGGCACCAATCCTGAGGTCGCAGCCAAGGCACATCCAAAAGCTATGATAGAGAGGCTCCACAAACACCAACAACCAAAAGTGATGATGACGAAGCTCGTGATCGATTTCATTGACGCATTTTCCAATCAATTCAAAATGGAGAAAATGCTTCATCGCCAAGACCAAGAATCTAACGACAATATCATTCCTAGCTCTCTTAAGATTGAATCCACCCTCCATTATGTGGCGGGAGTGAAAGGGGGGGGCGAAGTCAAAATCCATCGATATTGAAGCATCCGTCGTTAGAGACGAATGCTAAACGGTGCTTAAAAAATAAGTTCTGAAGGCAATGCACCTTAACTTGCTGACCCGAGCCAAACTCGAGGTCATCAACTCCTTCATATCTGCCCTTTCCATGGCAGCGAAAGGGTTCCTTTCTGAGTATAACATCGGATTGGAGTATTCAAGTCACCAAGCCATAGCAGATATGATATACTGCTACAGAGAGGCGATTATAATTATAGAATCACCATTGATCTCCTCGGCATTACAGAAACTCATGAAGTCAAATTGAATTTAACTGCAATGATTCAACTTGAATTTAGGTATGTTACTTCTATTACATCCTCCACGGAATCACAAAAGAATGGTTACCTTACTGGAGGCACTGCAGCATTAATTCATGGTAATGTAACCGACAGGGTACACACATTAATTAAGAATAGCATGGGGCAGTTCTCAGGTATGGCACTGCAGGGCAAAGATGGATGTGGACTCGTGGTCTTTACACCCTTTATATAGTATGCCAAACAAAGGGAACTAAAACAGGTCCAGACCCAGCTTATATGCAACAATGTGAAGGTTTACGAGATAGAGGAATCAAGAACCCCGAACCACGAAAACAAGTATTTGACAACATCACTGCAATAATTAGTGATTGGAAATCAAAAGGATACCATCCGATTGTAATGGGAGATTTAAACACCACCCCCAATGACCCAGAACTTCTGCACTTGATGGAAACAAATGGGCTGATTGATCTAATCCAAGACTCTAATGAAGGAGAGCCTGTCTCTACTTACTCAAGAAGTAATAACCGGCCCAATCATATCCTTCGCGATGACCATACAAGAAGGGCAGTTATTAAGTCAGGAGCGTTGGGACTCCATGAGGGAATCCTGTCTGACCACACAATATAATGGGTGGAGTTGGACATAACTCTCCTCCTTTTTCGCAATGAATAGTATGACCCTACTTCACCACGTGAGTGTCAATTCACACTACGAAATGTGAAAAAGAAGCACAAATTCTAAGCAAAACTGAAAGAAATCCACGACCACCAAAAAATAAAGGAGCGAGTGATTACTACATTAGCGAAAGATTTCAAGGATGCTACATCTCATAATAGCTGGACGATGTTAAAATGATGACACTAGTTGCTTGATATCAGAAACTTGACACTGAGATCCAGATTAGCATCAAAGCAGCAGCGGATTCAGTCGGTAGAAAAAACTTCAGCTATCAGAGATCCCCGGCTCTAGTCAATGCAGGTGCAGCAGATTTACTCTGGAAGGCAGTATTTTTGTGTATCAACTGAAAGACAAACTTTACCAATCATGTCAGTACACTTGCAGAACAACTGTCTGTCTCAAGCAGTGATTATGGTAGCATCACTCATACTAAACAGGCAAGAACAAAACTAGATGAGGCTTGACGAAACCAGAAAGATGTCCAGCGAGCTGACGGCAAAGAAAGAGCAAAATGACTAGAGGAGATAGCTCAGGCTCAGGTAGCCCTTGATAGTCCTGATAAAGATTGGGAGAAAATATTGCAACAGAGGATTTCTGCTGCAAGACAAAGGTTAATCCAGCAAAAGCTATCCTCTATCTTTTGGCCACCAATATGCAAATTGGATTATATCAAAATACCAAGCAATGAATGGTACTACAGTGTACAAGCCAATGAAATCTACGACCACTTCAACGACGGGCTCTTCCGGGCACATCCTGAAACTGAAGGCGAATACTTCCACACATCCTCAACCCCCAAGGATCTGCCAGAGAATGCAGTAGTTATAAATGTGGATATTCAGAATGACTGCATTGAAATGCTCCCACGGCAACTGGAGCATAAACCAACGTGGACAAAGGTTACAAAACCAGTTGAGATGGAGGAATGGATATTTTGGCACAATAAAGCTCACCATCAACAGGTTTACCAAGAGAATAGCTTCACAACAACTGAGCCATTCTTGGGCCTGGTGGGAGAGCATGGCACATCTTCCTTTATTGATAACCTAATTTCTGGAAAGATTGATACAGATGCAATGACTTTCCCAATCCATGAAAAAGACTGGCTGAAGACACTACAGAAGGAAAAAGTGGAGGAGGAACTTGAACCACTCCCTAACTTTATTGAACCCAAGGAGTTTGCATTTGCATTCAAAGAAGTACGGATATGACATCATCATCACCACCAGGACTCCATTACGAGTGTTTAATTACTTTGAACCATAATATGTCAGCGATCTTTGAGCACTAATTACGACTACGTACTTAAACCGTGGCACCCAAGTAAAATTGGTAAACCCTCAGGGAGGGTCTTGAGAGCTTAAATCCAGCTCACCAGCNCAGGGAGGGTCTTGAGAGCTTAAATCCAGCTCACCAGCCACTCAGGACGTTAAGAAAGGGTCGTCATAGTAGATGCCAATATGACAATAAGTGGCTGACATTGGTGATTATGGTTCAAAGTAGTTTACGCGATCCGCGCTAGGTTTACGTACGGTACGATCGGTCGAACGGAAACCGATCGCTGACATTTTGTGGTCCGATCGTCGACGTTCCTTCGTAGAAGCAACGTAGGAATAGTAGACGCGGAGCGTAATGGTTCAAAGAAGTAGCCGTCTAGAGTGGTTCAAATTCAAAGTAACACGCAACCATGCGAACAAATCGGAATCGGCCCAAATACTCAAATCCTCATGGTAGATATGGCCGGCAACATGCTGAGATCGCCAAGTAGAGTGCGCCTGAAGACAATAGGAGCCGCACCCACGCACAACAAAAAATGGAAGATAGCACGTCTGGTTCGTCCAGACCTGGACCAGAGTCCGTCAAAATTCTTGCAAGAAGCGTCAAAGTTTCAAGTGAAAATGATGAAATAATGTCGTGCAATGAGATTTCGGACGAACCATCCGACAGAGCAGTATTCGATTCGCAATCAACCCCTCCATCAAGACTGCGACGGCTTCGTTCAGGTTCGGACACTCAGCCACAACTTCTTGCAGAAGTAGAAGTATCAGATGTGATAAATCCATTCGATTCGTCGCCAACCGACGATGGGAAAAGGAAAATTATATCATCAATAAATATTGATCCGAGATTAAAGAAACCGATGATGTCAATCTCTCCAATAAATCCATTTGATTCGCCTCCCACTATTCGTGATGCAATCGAACTATCCATCCAAGATGGAGACAGGGATGAAGTTGGTACTGAATTCACAAATGCAAACAGCACATTATCGATCACGCCAAATATCTTTGAAAACAATATCAGGATAGATACTGAGGGCGAGAGTGAGGGGGAGAACGATGTTGATGTAGCGTTCGAATGCGGACGCCGCCTTGAAGGAGCCTTTGAAAACGAATCAGATAATGATCATTCACAATACACGGGCAAGAATAATTTGTCAATACAACAACCATATTCACAGGAGCAAGAAATGGAGCAAGGCAGAAGGAATCAAGAAGAAGAAGTCCTAGAAATAGATGACTCTTGTAAAAACAAGAATGAAAGAAACACTACTTCTACCAAGAGATCTTCTACAAACGGAGAGAGCATACGATGGGACGAAAATCCATCCAGTTGTGATGATTCCAACGACGATGAGAATAGCAATACCGACGAACAGAATATCTCGAACAATCGATGTTGCCATTGCTTCCTGCAATGTATTTTCCGCATTTGCAAATCCCACATCCATCCCCCTTGCACCACTCACCCACATTTACCAAAATGCTCGAAAAGGATAACACCGCGTCATCGACGAATACTATGTCGATCTCTCATTATTATTTTCATGATCGTTACTATTACCTTCACCCTGCTGGATTTGCTCATTCTTCATCGGTACCTTCACGTGTGGCTTGATTCGACACTTGCTTGGCTCACCGACCATCCTTTTGGGGGAGGCTTTGCATTCATTGGCGTTTTTCTTGTGGGCAGTCTGTGTTTCTTCCCCGTCGAGCTATTGGCACTTGGAGCGGGGTATGTCTACATTGAACTGTATGGCTTGGGAGGTGGGATTTTTGTAGCGTTGGTGGTGTGCTACTTTGGTTGCCTTCTTGGGGCCGCAGTGTGCTTTGCTCGGAGCCGGTATCTCATGCGACAATTGATAGAGAAATTTTCAATCAAGTACCCCATTGTGAGGGCGGTCGATCGAGCATTTGAAACAATGGGATTTCGATTATTTTTGTTGTTAAGGTTGAGCCCGGCGATGCCTTTTAATGCATTGGTGAGAACTTGACGGTTGCTTTCACACGAGCAACAGACTGAACAATCTTTTTTTTCTCAATGTGTATTTTCTTTTCATTCTCCCGTGGCAGAATTATATTGGGGGAATCACGGCCATAAGCTTTCGAAATTACTGGTGGGCTACTTGGTGAGGGAACCACAGCATTCATTGTAGGTGCATATGCCATATGATATGGTTACTTGCTAACCTCCTTTCTTGTTCTATAATATTATCAGTGCTGGCATTGGCCCGGGACTGCTGTGGACCATCTTTATAGGAGCGACTTTTGGTACAGTAAATAAACGTGGTGTAGACGGAAAAGAAGAATTTGACGAAAACAGTGTAAGGAAGGGACTTGGTGAGTGAACCACAGGTACATATACCAATAGTATGGTTGCTTGCTAACCTCCTTTTCTTGTTCTATGATATTATCAGTGCTGGGCCTCGGGATTGGATTGGGCATCATGGGGATTATCGGGACAGGAGTATATGCAAGACGAGAGCTCACAAAAATCATCATTGCCGAGCAAATGGAAAGGGCGGTGGAGGAAGAAGAGGGTGAAGAAATGTCGGAGCATTTAATGAATGGTGAATGCGATGCAATTCGAGGAGAAGATGATGATATCTCGTTATCGTTTGAAGATTTGGAAAACCCACAACTCGGCGAATCCATGCATGATTTCTCACCCAACAGCGTGAATTCCAGAGAAGGTTCTTCACCTCACCAGGATGAGGATGCTTTGAACATGTCAGCGATTTCGCTCCCTGGGAGACAGCGGAAGCTAAATCCACCTCGATCATGGACTCCTGAAGCCGTGGCTGCAGAGCTCCCAATCTTTCCGAAAATCATTCGTCAATATCTGTCTCCAATGATTTCTTCATTGGAGTCGCCTGGACCAAATAATAATCCAATTGCCTCGAACTATGAGGGCAGTGCTGAGACGAGCCCGGCTTCAGCAGTAACACCCCCTGATGAACATGGTTCCATTCGTAAAAATTGTTACTTATCATCATCGATGCCTCCAATAGCTAGTTTCTCCTTCGATTCAGACGACGATGTAGCAGAGGAGGTCAATACAGTAGAAGGCACCTCCTCCCCATCGGCTGCCAGTAGGAGGCATTCCCTCCAACATACTCTTACTGACAACACTAAGGTTGCCTTGATGTCACCCAGGATTGATGGGGTAGACAAGCAGAACAAAAACCGACCACGTGCAAGTACAGCTCCAGTTGAAGTCGATATAATGACTGGTCTTGGAGATATTGACGAAACGAGAGTATTGTCCGATGATGAATCACCCTTTAAGGAGCCTGATGCAAACCAAACCAATAATCAACCAGTCAATCGCCGACGATGCAATACTGACCCTGCCAACAGGGAACTTTTCACAGCTCAGGGCAAGAGACGACAATGGACCCCATTGAAGCGGGGTTTTCGTTTGCGAAAGAGTCAATCCTACGAGTCCTCTGCTGGCAGTGGAAGAACACAACAACAACAGCGCCACCCTTCGTCGCTGTTATCAAATTTGATGGAACATTATAGAAACGGAGCTCCTTTGCAGCAGCAGCCAAATCAACGGCAAGAAGAAGATGACGAGCTGGCGAGATGTAGCTCGCTGCCAGATCCCCTACAACAGCAACAGCACGATCGTCCACGATCGTGCTCCTTTGTTGGCGCGGTACTATCTCCTTCGGGCAATCATTTGGAATTGGATATTGGAAATAATGGTGGTGGTAGTAATGACAATGATGATTCCGATGACGTTGATGGACCAAGCCGGGAATGGTTTTGGATCTGGGCATGATCAATTTTATGTTTTTTTATGTAATTAATGTCACAGAGAAACAAGTGCATGTTCATGTTAGCTAAATATTTTGTACAGTATCATAGGTACAATATCAGAAACAATAAGCGAATATGGTGAAAATACACCGTAAGGCCTAGGAATGGCCAAAATGGATATTCCAAGTACCAATCATGTCTAATATCACCCTATGTGTAGTACTATGGGTGGTTTTAGGGTCAAAATAACAAAAAAGTCAAACCTAACCCACTGGGCGGACTAAGTAGCCATTTTAGGGGCTCAAAATCTCATCATGGATATCCATCATGACTAGCCGTACAATAAAACCTCCTCTCGCATAGACTTTAACTATTTTCATTAAGGAACTATTTAGCTGCCTTGCTGTTCGAGAGGGTAACAATTTGGCGGTATTCATCTTGATACTTCTGGATCGAGTTACCAAAAATGGAAGAC
>JAZGVS010001138.1:0-10630 GCA_037356235.1 Bacterosira constricta
TGTAGACGTCTCGTTCTTTCTTCCCTTTGAGTTTGGAATTGTTGCTGATTTCGAAAAACTTTTCCATGATCGGTCTAGTCGAAAAGTAACCAAAAATAACCACAAACCACATGTTTACACAGGAAATTACCTTTTTAGGAGAAAAACATTACAGACGCACTCTACGTAAATCGCTTCAATACGATCAAACATATTTGACACGGAAAGGTAATCAAACTAAATATTAATCAAATCACCCTCATCAGTAGCATCAAGAAGATATTGGCTTATTCTCTCAGCAATAGCGCAATCAATTCGTGCGAGGGACAGTGTTCCAAGCGGATAAACAAGAGATCTCGACAAGGCCAAGCCACTGCAGTTTCGCCGCCAGAAATCGACGAACAGAAGGTGATTCAATCGCAGAGCGAATGCCATCGCAAATTGACATTCAGGACAATAGCACAGCGACAACAACCATGGGTAAATCCACGGCAGCGGCTTCATCAGCATCTGAGGCGTTCCCACCCTTGCCTGCGTCTCCTCCAAAGACTCGGCGGATTAACAAGCCGCCTGGAAAAGGGGGGGGGTAAACAGACCTCGACGGAGCGTAATTCACGGCCATCTTGGGTTGCCGATAAAACCAAAGGGGGCAGAGGTGGAGGTAGAGGATACGGTCGGCAGGAGAGAGGACGGTCAAGATCGCGCTCAAGGGGCCCTGCAGAAGAGGACTCTCCAGCTCGACGATCCCCGCGTCGCACTCGCTCCAAATCCCGCTCCCAATCGATTCTGAGGAACAAAACGACGGAGGGACAAACTATCAAGATTTCCAACAACAAAGGCAATAAGAAACAACGGGCGCTTGGATCATCGCCTAAGAAGGGAGTCAATCGCCATCAACTCGACGATGACTCTATGCTCGACAGCAACAATGAGAGCGATAGTGAAATCAGCGCAAACATGTCCTTGTCCTCTATAAACAAAGGGAGGGGGAAGAAGATCGATTTGACAGAGACGGATGACGAGAGAGAGAGGAGCTCCAAAGAGGAAGATAGCGACATTGATGAAGGCATCCGCAGCAAGGTGAAGGAGGTGCGCAGGCAACTCGACGAACAATTGAAGAATGCAGGAAGTGAGGAGAAACAGGCTTCTGGGAAGAAGGCCCCTGCAAAGAAAAAGGCTGCCCGTAGCAGCAGTAAGAGCAGGACGAAGGCAGGCAATAAAGTAGCCGCAGAAGAGGAGGAGGCAGATTCGAACGAAAATTCGAAAGCCAGTGCAGGCACAAAGCGGGGCAGGGACTCTCCATGGACCCCGAAGGCATCACAGAAGACACAAAGCTCCCGTAGCGGAGGGACGAAGACATCCTTCGCGGAAGAGACTGTCTTTGGGAAAAAGGGGGTTGTTACAAGCAACAGGAAGAAGAAGAAGGGCGGGGAGAAGACGATGGACCACAAGCACCAATTCGTGGCAAAGGTCACCTTGAAAATCCCACAGAACGAGGACGTGGGCAATATGTCACTACAGATGGTCGTTGAACTCGTTCAAAAGCTGCAGAGACGCGACAAGAGCGTGTGCATTGTAAACCCTTTGACCAACGAGCTGGCCTTCAAACGCACGGACCTACCGGAGGAGTGGGTGGACTTCTGCGATGATTGGTCCGTGTGGGAGGATCCTATCGGAATGTGGAAAAACACCATCAGGGCAGGGAGGACGAGGCAAGTGAGGGGCTCGATCATGCTCAACTGCACTTGGGAACCGAAGGAGCTACTAAGGAAGGTTAGTCTGTCTACAGGCTCTCGACTGCCGGGTGGGGCAGGATCTCTGATGACGATCGAATGGAAGGAAATCCAGATTCTGGATACATCTCGAAACCTGATGATGTTTGGTCTACCAAACAATGTCGATAGGGAAGCTGGTGCCAAAATGCTGAGGAAGCTTATGACCACCGCAAAAGCCAAGATGATTGAAAAGAACCCGGTCAAGTATCCTCGTATGACCTGGGGAAGGCCGATTCCCGAATTCTTTCTCACTCGAGACTTTGTCAAGAATACCCCATTCGTACTCCGGGACAACGAGGAAGATCTGCCGGGTTGGGCAAAGAACGTGATCCACTTGGAGGTGGCAAGGGAGAACGAGCACACCCTACAAACGGTGCTGGAGTACATGAAGAAGAATGGGAGTTTCAAGGAACATTTTGGCGAGTTCGCGTGGCTCGTAATCAATCCAGGTTGGGACGCAACTCTTGACGAAAAAGAGATTCTGGGTGGCCTTATCGAGCGCCACGCCGCAGTGATGTTGTGTGTAGGAAAGGTCTCGTTACGAGGCATCATGGACCCTGAGAAGGAGGTTACGCTTGACCTCTACGACGATGAAGACGGCGAGAAGCGTAAGAGTGTCACCAGGACTGCAAAATCGATTATGATGAATCATAAGCACAACGGAGTTAGGTTGTGGCAGTGCATCATGCAAGGGAGGGATGGCGGCTGGGACGGATATTATACAAATGGAAAAGGGTGTGTATCGCACAAGGAGCTGGCGGGCCGATGGAGCAGCGCCCCCGGAGCTCACATGAAATTCCATCTGCTGGGCAGAGGTGTCGTACACGAAAGTGTGGACAAACTGCTGGACAAAAGCTTTACCCTTGGGGCGGTGAGGGAAGCCGGGGGGGCCCGTTATAGAGACAGGAAGGTGCTCACTGAACGGCAGGCCTCGATGCACGCAATGCTGAGGAAAATGGATAACAGCTGGTTGGATGTTAGTAAGGGTATGCCCAGGAAGAAAAGACTGGAGTACGAGGAGGAGAAAGAGAGGGAGAATGATGTGGAGGCAGAAATGCAACCTGGCGACGCGGGAGCGTTCAACTTCAGAGATGATTTGTCCAGGACTTCGATTAATCCGAAAAGCGACTCTTCCACGGTGTTTACAAGAGCGGATTCCGCTACCATGGGAGGAACAGCATACGTACCTCCAGATGATCAGTCGGGCGGGACGTTTGGCTCAAAAGATTTCTGGGAGGATGGGAGCAAGTCCGACGAGGACATGAGCGATTCCGAAAGTAAAGTGGATTATCAGTTTGATAACATGGAGGAGGTAAACAGGAACAGGGTGGAGGAAGGCAGTACGGGAGGAGAAGCATGGGAGGACTACTCTGCTACAATGAAGGATGACACCTGCAAATCTGGCGGGGAGGTAGATGACCCATCTCTGAATGCGGAGGAGGAGGCGCAGTTTGAGGCGGCAGCATCGGCAGCTAAGGCCAAGTCGGATAAAGAAACGGTGGATGCAGAGGTCGAGGCGATCCTTAGCGCGGAGAAGGAGCGAAAGGAGAAGGAAGTTAAGGAGAAGGAAGAGGCCGCGGAAGAGGAGGCCAAAAAAGATGCACTCATTAAGCATTTGATTGATCAAGTGGCGGCCCTACAAGCTGCAATGGGAACGGAACCTCCACAGGTTGCACCCGTAGGAGTAGAGGCACCGTCGGGAAATGAAACCGAGGTCAATGATGAGAACGACGTACAGCGTCAATCCCACCCACTGGGATCCAATGAGCAGAGCGGAGAAGCCTCTGCAGCTAGCCACAAAGAAGATGGCGATGGACAAGAAAGTGGGGCCAATAAGGCTGGGGTTGACCACGACCCTGGCTGAGGCGGGAGCGCTCCAGTTCTGGGGCAACAGCCAGAACCAATAGGACCAGGGGAACGCAAAATTCTGAAGGAAAACGTGATGGAAGACGGTCAAGATGCAGACAGTCTTCCCGCAGGGCAACCACCCGCCAGAAAATCACAAAAATATTAAACAAGCATCAAGGGGAAACGCAACCACCAGCGGGGGTGGATGCGCAATATAATAAAGTAGGATTTAGAGAGCACAAAGAATGGATGGAAAAGAGGCTGCAGGGCATGAAAGGTGGAATACCGACAGCGGAGATCTCAAAAGTGGTGGAGGACTGGACGGAGGACTTACGGAACTATGATTTTGACCCCCGTATTCTGGAGCTCGAGGCTATACAAATGACGAAGAGGTATAAACGGTGGCATGTTCCAGAGCTTGGAGGGATGAAGGAAGAAAAGCCTGCAGGTGTATTCAGACTAATGGGTGGCCAACTTAATAGCGCCTCATCGAAGGAAGTCAGAGATAAGAAAATCGAGCAAATCGAGAGAGTATGGGATAGGTTTGAGGTGGACATGAGTGGTTTCCAAGAGATCGGTCAGAACTGGTCAAAGTTTGCCGCATCATACCGCCTGGACTCGTGGTTCAAAGCTACACGAATGGTGAAAGCCCACACTGCTCACAACACCAACCCTGGGGAGAATATCGGAAAATACCAACCAGGAGGTTGCGGGATGGTGGCCATGGGTTCGATTCGTCAATACGCCCGTAAGGCGCGCAGTGACTTTCGTAATTTGGGAAGATGGGACTCGTGGTTAGTGTATGCCACTCCTGAGCATCGAACGCGCTTCGTTAGTGCCTACAATGTGGGCAGGCCAAAGCCCAAGGGTTACTCTTCACAGTACCAGCAAACTCTACGATACATCCAGAATAATGACATGAACACCAATCCTCGTGAGTTATTCAAGATCGACTTCATCGCAGTTCTACAAACATGGAGAGCACAAGGGGATAGACTGATCATATTCATCGACATGAACGAGCACATACTCGAAGGCCCACTGGCAAGGCTCATAATGGGGCCAGGTTTGAACCTGAGGGAAGCAACACACACTCATTGGGTGGGAGAAGAGCCCAACACCTACATCCTCGGGTCCGACCCGATCGACGCAGTGTACTATTCCGAAGAACTGGAGATAGTCTCGACGAAGCAGCTATCTTTCCATCAAGGCGTGGGAGATCACCGCACAGCTCTGATAGATGTATCCACTCGATCAATGATCGGGGTGAATGGTTACAAGATAGTCCGCCCAACAGCAAGAAAATTATCAAGCAAGCACGAGAAGGGCAAGCGCAAGTATATAGCGAAAGTGGAAGAACAGCTCAAGTATCATAAGCTGCAAAGTAGATTAGACAAATGCCAGGAGATAATTCGTCTCGCAACCGGAGTGGCCCCGCCGGATACGGCCCTAGAAATGGAGACAATCGACAAGCAGACAATCGAGATCCAGAAGAACGCTGAATCGAAATGCCGCCGTTTGATAGACCACAACAATCTTCCGTTTAGCGACACAGTCCAGACATGGACCAACCGAAAGAGGGTTTATCAAGGTCTTATCCGACGTCATGACGGCAAATGCTCAAATCAAAGCAACCTGGTCAAATTTGCGTGGGCAATGGAGGTAGAACACCCAAAATCGCTCACCAGACAGCAATGTAAAGATGGGGAACGGTATTGTAAACTCCGTATAATGGAGCTTAGGAAAACAGCGAAGGGGCTCAGGAAGGTGTTTTTGCGGGACCGCCTGATAGAGGCTCAAGCAGCCGAAGACACCAAGAGGTACAAAGGTATCAAGCGCACTTTGGAAGAGGAGGAGCAAAAGCACATCTGGTATGTCATCAATCGCGGGTTGGATGACCCAAGAGTGCCCCCGCCTATGAAGGTACAGAAGATGGTCGACGGCAAAAAGGTAGACGTTGAAGACAAGGAAGAGATGTTTACCGAGATTCAGGAGGTCACCGAAAAGAGATTCGAATTGGCACACAGCGCCAAGATCACTCTTTCCTCTTTACAGCAAAAGCTGGGCTATCTGTCTGACACAGAATTCGCCAAGGAACTCCTCGAAGGCCTGGTAGACATTCCTGATGATGTAGACGACAGTACAGTCCTCGTGCTAGAAGAGATTGGAAGGCTCGGAATGCAGATCAAGAACGAAGACGGGCAACAGTTCACAATTACTCCGGAACAATTCAAATACTTCTGGAGGAAAGTGAAGGAGAGTACATCATCGTCACCAAGCACAATCCATTATGGCCACTACAAAGCGTCAACTGACTCCCCAATGATCACAAACTTCCTGTCGCAAAAGATCACAGTGATCGCGCGCTGCGGATGCCCTCCAGAAAGATGGGGTGTAGGCCTCCAAGTCATGTTGGAGAAAATAGCTGGGGTCGCGCTCGTCAATAAAATGCGAGCAATCCTGCTAATCGAAGGGGACTACAACTATTTCAACAAGTGGGCTTTTGGCCATGAGGCAATCAATATCCTCTATGAGATGGGCTACATTCCGGAGGATCATTATAGCCAGAAAGAAAGCACTGCGGAGGATGCAAAAATGGACAATCGGCTTACGATGGACATCTCTCGTCAGATGCGACACCCTATGGCATCTACTTCTGCAGATGCAGCCAATTGCTACGATAGGATCAATCATATCATAATGGCTTTCCTGCTACTGGCGATTACGGGTAGCGTGGGAATGATCACAGCACTCTTATACCCGATTCAAATAATGAAGTTCTTCCAGCGTACGGGGCACGGCGATTCTACCACCTTCATGGGTGGCCCAAATAGAGCGGTAAATCGCTTCCTTCAAGGTTTATGCCAGGGGAATGGGGCCGCGCCTGCATGTTGGTTAATGCTTAGCTCGGTCTTGATGCATTGCTATCACAATGAAGGTTTCGGGTCAGAGGTGCTGTCCCCTATGTCGCTTACCCTGATCAGATGTCTCGGGAGTATGTTCGTGGACGACACGGACCTATTTGTGTCTTTGCCGAAGCTTCGGGATTCTTTCTCTGTGTACAAAGAAATGCAATCCTCCATGCTATGCTGGGGCAACCTGCTGTGCTCTACTGGGGGGGCGCTGAAGCCGGAAAAGTGCTATTGGTACATGGTGGACTACGAGTGCACGGACGGTGAATGGGGCTATGCGCCAATGGAGTATTTTGATCTGTCAATTCCAACGCCGGATGACACAACCGTGGTGATCGAGCAACTGGGCGTGGACGTGCCAAAAGAAATGCTTGGTGTGTGGTCGTGTCCGTCAGGTAACGATGACAAACACCTGGAGGTGAAGGTGCTGGGACGGATGTCAACCTTCATTTCGCGTGTTACCAATGCTCATCTCCCTTCCAAGTTCGCGTGGATAGCCTACAGGTTCAAACTATGGCCTGGTATCCGGTATGGGATGGCGACATTGTCGACTCCAATGGAGAAGGCAGAGGGTCTGTTCCAGAAGATGAACTACAAGATACTTCCCCTGCTGGGGGTCAACCGAAATATCAAGACTGGCTGGAGAACACTACCCAGAGCTTTTGGGGGGATTGGTCTGCTTAGTTTCCCGATTGAGCAGATGATATGCTGGCTCAACATGATTGTGCAACACTTTGGGGTGCCATCCACACTAGGGCAGAAATTTCGAGCTTCGCTGGAGGCACTGCAGCTTGAGATCGGCTGCCAGGGCAATCCGCTGGAGGAATCATTTGCCACCTGGGGTTTTCTGGCTACTGCTTGTTGGTTTAAAACTTTTTGGGAACGTTTGGAATGCTATGATTTTGCGATTCACCTGGAGTATCCGGTGCTCAAATTGCCCCGAAGGGGAGATTTAATGCTGATGAAGCTCTTTGTGTCAAGAAATATTGGAGGTGAAACGCTGCGGAGCATGAATAGATGTAGAATCTATCTCCAGGTTCTGTTTCTCTCTGATATGGTCAGCGCAAATGGCAGGCAGGTGGGAAAAAGGAGGACAACCCCGTCGCGGTACGACCCAGACAGCTCAAGATTCAATTTCGCCAGAGAAGAACCAACAGCCGACGACTGGATCATCTGGTTTGACTTCTGGAATCAGTACACTGAGCCAGGGGGGTATCTCCCACAACCACTGGGCAACTGGATCGCTCCTTCCCATCAGCGCTGGCGCTGGTTTTACGACGCCGCCACTGATATCATCACGGAGGTCTGCTCTGATTCACTCCGCCATTTTCACCCATCAATCACCGCCACACGAACGCGAGGGGGCAGAAGATACGAGCTCTTAAACACCACCACCAACGGACTGCCGGCGGGATTGCCAGTCAGTGTCACCATCGAAACGGAACAATACATTCTTCGCCATGACACCGGCGATGCACTAGCTGTGGCGCCATCGCAGCCTGATGACTTCTGGACCTTCCTCCGTTCGTGGGGGGGGGTGTGGATGTGGGAATCCGTTGAAGATGAGAACCAGGATCTCACCTGGCTAGTGGAAGCTCTCAAGAGTAACACGGCCCTTTTGGTCACCGACGGATCGTACGACAGGAAGAAGGCACCGCACGTCAGTGGGGCTGGCTGGATTATTTGCTGCATTCGAACCCACAAGATGCTACGTGGCTCTTTCTACGAACGCTCGCCAAGCGCGGGGTCATACCGTGGGGAACTCCTGGGGCTTGTGGCGCTGCACACATTTGCGCTCGCAATCGCGAAGTTTTATAAGCTGGACAAAGTAGTGGGAAAAGTGGGTTGTGACAATATTGCTGCTCTGAAACAATCGTCGTGGCAACGCAAGCGCATCAAAACTGGCCAAAAACAAGCGGATTTACTTCGGTCGATCCGCACGTTAAAAACCGAACAACTGCTGAGTTTTGAATATGAGCATGTGGACGGGCATCAAGATCGGATTAAGCTTTGGAGGCATCTAACTTTGGAGGAACAAATTAATGTCAAATGTGACGAATTAGCGAAAGCCGCAGTGCATGGTAGCATGCTCGAGGAGGCACAGGTAGACAGGGGGATGCAGTTGCTACCGTTGGAGAAGATTGCAGTGTTCGTAGGCGACACAAAATTGACGACAGACGTGTCAAAAGAAGTTCGTTACTGTTTGGGTGAAGTGGAGGCACGGAAGTTCTACACCGGGAGGATCCAGAAGAGTAGGGGAGGTTTAGGGTGGACAGATGACCGGTTTGATCAAGTGGCGTGGGAGGCAATCAATGCAGCACTGGCTTCTAAGCCAGACATGTATGGAATTTGGTTATCCAAACAGGCCTCGGGATGGTGCGCGACTCGCCGCAACATGGCACGTATCCAAGACCTGCTGGATGACAAATGTCCCAACTGCCAGCGTGCTAACGAAACCGCACAGCATCTTAACCGCTGCCCAGACAATGGCCGCACGGCGCTGTTTAAAGAAGGTGTCGAAAAGCTGTCAAACTGGATGCATCAAGACAACCGAACGGATCCAGCTCTGGCATATTGGATTGAAAAATACATACTGCTGCGTGGATGCCACACCTTCTCTAGCATGGGATCAATGAACACAAGCCTTCGTCAAGTCGCGGAGAGCCAAGATAAAATTGGGTGGATTGAGTTCATGCACGGGAAAGTGTCGGTGGAGATTGGAGCACTTCAAACATTCCACTGTGCTGCAGCACCATGCCGTATGAATGGAACGGACTGGATGAAACACTTTGTCTCCCATATTCTTCATATCTCGCACTCACAATGGCTATATCGCAATTTCACACTGCACGACAATGCGCGAGGGTATCTTCGCCTAAAGGAACGCAAAAACGTCCTCCTGGAGATTGAAAAGCTGATGGATATTGATCCTGCCAACATACCCGCGGAAAGCAATTTTTTGCTTGAGATGGACTTCGACGGACTTTATAGATCGTCCTTTGAGAAACAATCGTATTGGGTCGTAGCAATGAAAGCGGCATACCGTGCTGGGCGTAGGACCAGCCATATCAGGAGAAGACAACGGCGATCAGCGAAAAGACGTGCAATTATTAGACGCATGACCAGACCAACTTTGGACAATCAGGCTATTATGAATCAAATCAGGGTGGAGCAGGGGCTCATCCAACCTCCGGCACGTAAACGGCCCCACCCGGCAAGTATGGAGGCAGATCTGAAGTCAAATAAACGCCTCAAAAATCCGGACTAGACAAGCAACACATGGCTAGGCCAACTGTCGCTGGGTTATACCAGTGAATGTCCGGCCCCATGTGTTGGTGGTTGCACTCTATTAACCTCATCCTGGCCCCATCGTGCCAAGGAGAGATACCCCTCTACCGTTCCCAACAACGGTGCTGTGGTGTAAACCATGGCATTCGAAAAGACCGCGCGTAGCACTGCTGCTTCATTATGTAGTGTAAATTCTTAGTTATTATTATGATTATTATATGTTGCTTGATTTTTGGCCGCCCCTCCAACTCATACCTACTTCTGATCGACACAGTATCTTTTTGTCTTTTGGTTTGAAACTTGCACAACCACTACGCACGGTAGTGATAAAGGGGGGGTACAATTTGTAAGTGATTATATTGTCAATACGAAAAATGCCATCATGATTTGTCAACTCACCTAAAATTCGCTTAATTTTGGCTGCCGCTCCCACTCATACTTACTTCTGATCAGCACCCTATCCTTTTCTCTTTTGTTTTGAAACTTGCACAACCACTACTCGCCGTAGCAATAAAGGGGGGATGTACAATTGGTAAGTGATTATATTGTCAATACGAAAAATACCATCATGATTTGTCAACTCACCTAAAATTTACTTGATTTTGGCTGCCGCTCCCACTCATACCTACTTCAGATCAGCACCCTATCCTATTGTCTTTTGTTTTGAAACTTGCACAACCACTACTTGCCGTAGGAATAAAGGGGATGTATAATTTGTAAGTGACATCCTTGTCAATTAAATAAATGCCATCATGATTTGCCAACTTACCCAAAACACCAAGTTGACGACAGACGTGTCAAAAGAAGTTCGTTATTACCTGGGTGAGG
>JAZGVS010001139.1:0-10629 GCA_037356235.1 Bacterosira constricta
AGTGCGTCTCGTGACTGATACGCGTACAGAAAAGTGTACGGAAAGACTTGAGGGAGTGTACGGAAAGCGTACTGATCTCATCTGTTTATTCAAATAAATCACCAGTTGATCAGAGCAGCATTGCTTGAAAGATTCCCAATACCCACCAGTACAAGAATTTACATGCTCACAAGTATGCATCGAGATAGGACCAAGCTCGAGATAGCAAGACAACTTTTGACATTATGCATCATGCAGTTATTAAACTTACATCGCGGTTATAGCATATTTGTATTGTAGTAGGGGTATCGTACAAAACTTTCACTGTCTAAACACGAAACAGCTAGATACAGTTTTCATCGTGCAGCCCTGTGCCCTGTTTCGTAGAGGACAATAAAATATTGGTAACCTACTATTGCACCTGAAACCGACGTCCAGGTCTATTTTTCCCTTCATTTCGACTTCTTGAGTCATGATCTGCGTTGCCTAGACCACGAGATGACCAGACGTGCATCATTATCGAGGCATTCAATTGTGAAGTTTATACTGATGAATAATAGAATCCAGTACCAAAGTTGCATTGACCATGATATGACATAAGCATCATTGTTGAGGCATTCTTTGCGAAGTTGTTATTGATGAACAATAGAATCCAGTTCCGCAGAACCCTCGCTGAGACCGTTTCACTGCAATCATTGTAGTTGCTGATCCCATCGACTTCCATCCCTGTATGACATGTGCCAACGAGCACCTCTTCTTTGTCTTCATTTAAGAGAAAGAATCGTGTCGACACAATCCCTTAAAAATAAGTATCTACATTTGGCGTAGTATTGGGGGCCCTTCGCGCCCCTGATTGCAACCAAATGGTATCCATTTTCAATGTCCACATCCAATTGTTTGTCGAGAATGAATGCTCAGTATTGGGGAATGATCCATTTTTAGGAAGAACGTTTTTTTCCATTCGATTCACAGTCTTATGTACGACTTTTAGATTTCCGTTTGTAAGTTACTGAGCCTGTAAGATAACTAATTTTCCTTCTTCTCTCTCAAGCTGCAACTCCTGAACACAAATGAAATCACTCCTACAAGAAAGCAGTCTCTCTGTAATTATTTTGGCAACCGAGAATCGTTTCCAGGATACGCTCAGAGTCTTTATCCGATATCCAATCGAACGTAGCAAATGAATAGATTTCCCAGTGCGCTGATATATTGATCGATGTAGAGAGGAGCCAATAGGTTGAAACTAGTGACGCTTATTTTGCTGGAATCATGAATGCTCGAGCTTGATGACATTGACCATTGACTCCATTGGCGTGCCATGGGGATATTTTGAATGTGAGGCATCTTCATCGCTGCGATCTCCGCTTTTTACGCACAGCTGCGGCGGCCAATCAACGTAAATTGGGGTATTATGATATGGGAGACAACAGTGAGCAACGGTGTATGTGTAGAGAGATATGTGGCTATGGTGGCTGTGATGGCTATGCAGCAATGACGCGTGATGCGTGATGGTCAATCCAATCAATACCGATACCGCATTATGGCCAGTCCAATCAATAGCGGATAGCGGTCCATCCAATCCAATCAAAAGCAGATAGCCCTCCCATCCCACCCAAAATACTCCAATAGCCACACGCACAGAGATGGATTTTGGATCTATGGAAGGCGCCTTTTTATTTTCATCCTTCAACCCCTTCTCAACTTGAGAACCCTTCTCTCATCTTTCATCTTTCATCTTTCCCATCTTCTTCGGGGTTGGCGATCAGTTGCACATACATACGCAGACATAGCAATCGTGATACGAAAGGTTCTTATGTACCGTGAAGAACGCAGGGATTCCATTGTCCTCGGAACCTTTATTTTGAATTTTCTCAAGTCTTGGGAAAAATGTGTTGGGTGTGGAATATGATGGGGTTCTATTTAATTCATACATATATTGATCAGACACAAGATTCATTTTTTCCCTCGTAAAAATATCTAGGAAATCTGGGAAACACGTCAGCATCACCTTACTTAGCGTGACGTCAGATTTATGGAACCCCAACTTTATTCCTTTCAGGACCAACGAGTATCCATGACAACAACACTCAACAGCACAGACAAACAAATGTATTGGGGTAGACATTACGAAAGTTGAGGAGGGCACCATCGGCACCATCACTCATACCCCGAAATAATAAGAAGAGCATTTTATAGACCCAACTACCACAGCATTTTGGATTTTGGGTCTCCCAGACCCCCGTTGGATTGTGAACATGGGGTACCTATTTATTCTAGATGATTGCCCCGTTAAAAGTAGCCACATGGCGGTCATGGCCTTAGATCTAGCCTAGGAGGGTCTAGGGTCACATGGTCGCCGATTCCCAAATCCCAACGCCGCAATAATTCAAATCGATTTGTGGGTCATCATCTTATCTGGAGTCGGGAGGCAGTATCTAGATGCATATCTATCACCGTGCTACCACCGCCACTATCTCACCGACGCGACGGTCGTACTGTGGTGATGTGCCACTCCTACCAATAACCTTTTCTCATAATCATAACATCTCTCATACATTGATGAATTGAATGAATTAGCCCTTTCACTGCACCTTGACCTAACACAAAACCAAAGATTTTCTTGGTCCAATCCATCATGGCACGAAATGCACGCAGCAACCCCCACGCTGATGCTGCATCGGCATCGTCCTCCAAAGCAGCAGCATCCTCAGCATCCTCACCCGACTCCACCTCCAAACCAAAACGAGTCCGACGCAAATGCAAGGCACCCAACTGCGACAATCGCGTAGTCCAAGGAGGAGTCTGCGTCACCCACGGCGCCAAACGTAAACTATGCGCCCACGACGGTTGTTCCAAGGCTGTGAAATTAGCTGGGTTTTGCAGCACGCATGGTCCCGCTCGAAGGAAATGTGATACGGGTGGTTGTGACCGCGTGGCGGTGCAGGGTGGAAAATGTCTGAGCCATGGTGCGAGGAGGAAGGTGTGTTCGTATCCATTGAGTAGCAAGGGGGGTGAGAAGTGTAGTAAGAATGCCATCATGATGGGCATGTGTAAGAAACATTATGATCGGGTAAGGGAGGCGGAGGGTATGTTGGAGATGAGCCTTTGTGTTCCCGTGAATGTAGCTTCGGCTGCTGCTGCTGCGGCATCATCGTCGGCGAGCGTTGGCGGGAGCGCCTATGGATGCGGTAGCGCCATGGCCATGAGTGGCGTTGAGAGCGAGGGTGAATCGGTGGTGAGCTCCACTCCGTCGTGGGACAGTAGTGGGGCCGCTGTTGCACGGACGACGTCGGCGATGGAGGGCTGGAGAGGAGTGTCACAGCAGCACCACGCATCGGCGGCCATAGCGCCGTCCTACAACAACGATGCCACCGTCCATCGTGCCAAGAAGATGAGGCCCTCGCCTCATTTTCCAAGGGTGTTCTCACAGCCAGTGTTGAGCACCCCCTCGTGGAGCGGTAGCGGCGTCCCTGCCTCGGCGAGCTTTGGGGATGAGGGAATTCCATTACCACCACTGGCCGAACAACCGCCGCATCACGAGTGTGCGGTGACCGTCATGTCGTCCACGAACGGCCATCAGCATCGGCATCAACGCGCCGCGAAGAAAATGCCATCGCATCACAAGCGAGGTCTATCCATTTTTGACGAGATGCTGACGGTCGATGCGATTATTAGTAGTGGTGCCGAGAACCAGACTCAGCCACCACCGCAGCAGCAGCAGCCGAATGCCTTGTTTCAAAACCCAATGCCGCAAGTGAAAGTGTCGCCCCTGGTGGCTCCTCCGCCCTCGGATGCGGCCAAGGTTGCGGCCGCTCCCCCAGCACCATGGCATCCCAAATTCAAATATAATAGCAACATGTCCACCAAGACACCCACTCCCCAAGTCAGTTTTGCCGACTGTGTCCCACGCAACAAAAATTCCACAGCTGTGGCAGCTCCACCCACCAGGGGGGAGTCGCCCTGCTGCACCGGCAACTCCTCCTGCACGTGCAAGGCCTGCCGAAGTCCAACCCTTGCCATCTTCGAACAAATGATTCAAGCCTCCCAAAAAATCGAGAGGGAGGAGTTTGATCCGGCCAAGTATGCGGGGTTGAGTGCCCCGAAATTGAGTCCTAGGAAGAGTTCGGCTGCTGTGAGGGACAGCTTTGCTGATGGGGTGGAGACGCCAACCATGACCACCAGTACCCCCAAGAATGTAAGCTTTTTACCACCAGAAGAGCCATCCAGTTCTGGGAGTGTGGTGAGGAAGGTTAGCAGTAATAATATTGTGGGGGAGGGTAGTGGCTGGGACAGAAATGCTGCTGCTGCTTCCCAACAGTCAGCTGCGGTCAGATTTCCCCAGGATCAAGCTCGTCAAGATTATTATCAAGGCTATGCTCCCCAAGAAGCTGCTGGGGCGAGGGCGGGTGCCGCAGGGGGTAGCCATGATGAAGGACCAGCCTCGCATGCCCTTGACACCATCGCTCACATTGATGCCGATGGGGTCAGTCGTGCCGTGTCTCATGATGTGGACGATGGGCGGTATCATCCTTCGGGCCATTACCCCCATTATGGTCCTCCTCTGCCGCATGGCTATCCTCCACAATATAGCCACCACGGGCAAGCTCCGCACTATGCCAGTCGAGCCCCTCCTTACCCTCACGATAGCTATCCACACAACCAAGATCCACCACCCCAAGGTCCTCCTCCCCGTGCTGGTGGCTATTCACACAACCAACCTCCACCACCTCACGACCCTCCTCCCCATGCTGCTCCATACCATTACCAAAATTTCCAAGCTCCCCTAACTCCAGCCCTGTACGATGCCGATGACCCTAATTCTTCCGGGCATCATCTGCAAGAACAGTCCATGGCAGTTGTGAGTTCGCACTCGCAAACGCATCAGGAACAGCATCAACTTTTTTTACCCAAGAGACGAGAGGCTATTGAACATTTGTTCATTCCCAAGGAGGTTTGAGTTTAAAAGAAGAAGAGGGATGATTATCAAATGTTGAATTCAAGGATTGTATTCATTTACAACTGTAGTGGGGGAGGAAGAGAAAGGAATGCACAACAAGAGAGAGATCGGAGATTCCCATGAACCTCTGAGACAGAGTCAAGTATTTCACACAGAATTGAGATGCCATTATACCTCCAGTAGTTGTACTGTTTCGGAGGTTACTACATCATACCACACACTCACGTTCGCCACACGTGCGCAAACACTAGTTTTTGAACAGACCGAACAAGAGAGGGGAGTAAAACACGTCACTTGAGGTTTTCTTATTAGTGAGAGCAAAGGAGAACCATAATGTGGATGGATGCACACACACCAAGAAGACGAAGGAAAACATAGAATTAGAATTCCCATACATTATAGGTAGACCACCATTTCATTCCTCTGTATCATTCCTGTATCATATCCATTATATTTCTCTGCCTGTTTCTCTGTCATTCTGCAATTTGCCATTCTTCTTCTGATGGCAAGCAAGAGGATCTCTTTCATTTTGTATTGTCTTCATTGTAGTCACGCGTGTATCTAATTATGACCACGGCGCTATCACGTGTAAGGATCCACTACACTGCCCCTCGCTCCCCCGCCAAAAAATCAACACCAAATAGTAAGTAGCCAGGCTGTCGTGCTGCCCTCATGGCCGGCTGGCGTGCCTGGCTCGCGTGCGCGAACCTTTGGGATGTTCGGTTGGGTCGTGTCTGGGGCACACTCGTGATAGAAGTACTAAGGCCTGTAAGTAGCTAAGTAGTAATAAGGGTAATAATAAGCATATCTAGATCTAGCAGAACAAAGACAGAGAGACGGGCGACCATGGGATTTCCGCCGCTACCACTGTGACAAGAGGACTCGTAACCATGAATCATCACCCCAACCAAGACGCCCCACCGTTCTTCGAACCCATCCTCCAATTCTACAACTCCATCCCTCCCATAACACGAACATGGTTCACACTCTCCCTCATAACCACAGGTCTCCACACGCTTGAAATATTTGAGACGAATCAGCTCATTTTACTATGGGATAGAATCCCTCCGCCCCATTTAGAATTATGGAGAATATTGACGAGCTTTACGTGGTGTGGACCCGGGACGATGATGGATTTTTCAGTGTTGATGTTGCTTTATTCCATGGCGACGGTTGTTTCCGGTTACGAGAAAGATCCACATGAGGCTTGTTGGATAGAAAATGAACGGCAGAATTATCAGCAGCAGGAAGATGTTCCCAACAACAATGAAGATATCAGAGATAGAATAGTGAATCGTTGGATACGAAGGCGTCCTAGACATCGGCAATCGGACTGCTTGCTTTCCTTCTTCAGCTGCTCCATTCTCATTCTGCTTAGCTATCTCCTCTTCACTGAAACATCCATACTTGTCTCGCTTGCTCCATATTTACCTTTCCCTACGCACCAATTCTTGCTTCCCGTATTTACAAGAACACTTTTGTATTCAATGATCACTCTTCACTCGTTGAAAAATCCGGATCAACAACAAAACATCAACTTCTTTCCCGTTCCAGGACGGTACGTTCCGATATTTCACATTGGATTTGGTTTGCTAATGGGGTACCGGATCAATGAAACCGTCCATGGCATAGCAGTAGGTTTGATTTATGTCTGCTTGGTAAAAGAAGATGGATGGTTGCCATCGATGTTGGGAAGGAAGCGAGTCCTTTCCACGCCTCACTGGCTGATTCACTTGGTTGGCGAAGATGGTATTGAGGGCAACATAACAACAAACGAACAGATTTTTGATGCAAATGTTCCTTATCCGGGCATCAGATTAGAACCGGGGTCGAACTTTCTCCATCATGCCGCAACCATTGGCGATGTATCTTTCATCCAAAGCCAGATTGATCAAGTCGAATTGGTAACTTCCGCAGCTGACATCGTTGCCGCAACTGCACCGTTTCGCCAGCACGATAGAAATGGCTGGCAGCCTCTGCACGAGGCTGCTAGATCAGGCCAATTTAATGTGTTGAAGTTATTATTAGAAGTTGATAACGTCGATGGTCAACCGGAAGAAAGCAGTAGAAGTTGGAGGAGAAGAGCAGGGAAGCTCAGGATAAATGTGAATGCCAGAACAAATAATGGTAAAGGTTTTACAGCGTTGCAGCTAGTTGAAGAAAATCACGGGGCAGATGATGAATGTGCAGAGCTCCTTCGTGAACTGGGCGGTGTTGGCTTAGGTTTCGGAGATGATAACGAGGAAGAGGAGTGATTTGATTGATGGTTATTTTCTGCCTAAAAACAATTATGGTAGGCAGCTATCAGATGAAAAGAAATCTACGAAAGAACTCAAAAATGAAGGAGGAACATTCGCCCCAACGTAGAGCTGAGTGGGCTCGTTATATCCAACTACGACTAGGCTGATGAGTGAAAGTATTTCCCTGCTTTCTCCACATATATGCTCTGCGTAGGTGTTCATTATTTCCGTTGTGCTGGCGCAGCTTCTTTAAGACATGGTTCGTTGCAAAACATCGAAACGTGTGATGCTTTGATCAATGAATGTAATAATAAAAAGTTTATCAAACATTATTTACCCCGAATTCAACCTTCGACTTTGGTTTCTATCAATGAGACCAAAACATCAGGAAGGTGATGGTCCTGATGCCACAAAAGACAACTGTTTCTCTCCTCCTATCACACAACAGACATCTTCTTCCCGCAAACAGTCAACACTTTTGCCTAAATTTTGTGCTTCCACTTTTTCAGTCACCATATCTTTCCAATCATCACTCATGTGAGGGAAGAAAGATTGATTGCCGGCAAATCCAAAACCCTGACATTCCAACCAATCATCGTACGATTCTTTCCCTGATACAACAGACGGGTCATCCCAACCTTTCCATGTAGCTGTGGAAACGTTGCTGCCTGCAACGATTGCTCCTGCAGACTTACCACAGTAAACTGCTCCAGATGGACCCGTGCATGATTTTTTTATCAGTGTCGAATACTCTCCCTTATCAATGCAATGTTGAAGCCAAAAGGTATTGCCCCCTTCGAAATAAATGAGGTGGGGATTCCATGTGGACAATGCTGCTTTGTCATTTGCAGGAAATAATGATGTGTCATCTGATCCAACTGGTTGTTTCAATGATCCATCATCCAAGTCCAATGTAGTCGACAGTAATTTGACTTGTTGGCCATCACTAGTATTTGACTCGTCGCTGTTGATATTAGATGACAGCAATTCTCCCAAAAGATTTAACAGCTGTGTCCTTCGTTTCTTCCCATCTGCTCTAGCACGCTGGCGTTGCTTCCCCGGAGTATTGGAACTTTTCGGATTAAGTGCGTAGGATGCGGTAGGAATGTACAGGATCCTTAAATTTAACTCATCAGTTGTATCAGAACTGAGATGTTCCAATGCCTCAGTTGCCCAACAGTCGACTTCTTCATTGGTATGAAAATCATCTGATGAAAACTGTTGGCCTCGCTCGTAAATGCCATCGACAGCTTCTAAGTTGTCCAACACATCCACATCCGGTCCATTGCAGGGACTAAACTCCGCGGAAGACTTGAGCCCGTCTTCTTTCTGGGTGATGTGCTCACGCAGTAATGCATTGGCGAGAGAATATCGCAGGAATGATCGTGCAGCAGTGTTGGGTATAACGCCATCGCTTAGTGATGAAAATAGCAGCGCGTGTGTAGCCCAGCTTCCATCATTATCTGAACGCGTAGCTTCTCCGGAGGCAGCGGCAGTGAGATGGGACGTTGTGTATGTAGCTGTAGGGGATACGCTCAGCGGCACAGACGATCGCCGAGATGAAGATGCTCCACTGAATGCGGACACGAAAGATGCCGCCGGGAGGCAGCTGATGAAGAGAGTGACAAAAGGCTTCATGGTTGCGCTGCTGTCTGCTGGTGTGTCTGTGTTTTTTTTCCGCCATACGCCATAACTGGAGATACTGTAAGCGTGCTGTAAGGCGTTCTATGTCCTAGGAGAAACTGTCAGTCTGGTTTGTTCCATACAGTTCCGCTGTAGTGTATCTGAGATCTGACTTGTCATCTCATGAGGCTGACGTATGCAGTTGTTATGTAGATATGACGTCAGTCATACGTCATAGATCTTTCCACTAAATACCGCGGTATAATTGGAAATCTTTATTTTTTACATAATGACCGTATATATTGAACACAACTTCATCGGGTCCTTCAGTGTAGGTGCACGCGTAAAAGCTCATCCACCTTCCCTGATTTGCACAGATTTGCTATGACAATGGTATGTACGATATTGGTATGTTGTCATCACAAGGCATCATCCCATTACTTTCTATACTTTCGACCTCTCTTCTCAACTCTTCACCTCCTCTCTTAAAATTAACAAGATGCCTCGTATCACCGCAGTCGCCGTTTCAGCCATCTCCACCATCGGCGCCGCCACAGCATTCGCCCCTGCTTCGTCGTTCGGTCGCAGCATCGCAATCACAGGGAAATCCTCGGCTGCTTTCGGTGGCGTTTCAACCCACGGAAATGGATGCCCCTGTGGCTCCTGTTCCCAAAGTAGACATGGAGCTGCCTGCAACTGCGGTTCCTGTGCGAGGATGAGCCACTCGGTAAGTTGTTGAACAATCCGAACTCACTAAGGTTTATCATCGAATCACTTGAGAACTTTCTCACGTTCCACTTCTCGTCAAATAATGATCATAGGCTATCTGCGCCTGTCCTTCCTGTGTCGAGTCTCACTCTCCATCGTGCGCATGTGCCTCGTGCAGCAGTGTTCACGAAGCCAATTGCGCTTGTGCTAGCTGTGCCAGTGTTCATTCGGCAGTTTGCAAGTGCCCATCTTGCACAGGAGCGCATGCTGCTGACTGCAGCTGTGTCGTCTGTGGAGGACTTTAGGTTTTAGATGATGGATGTAATGAGATTGTTCGCTTGATGAGAATTGGAAAGCTAAAATGGATTCTACCAATGTTAGGCTCATGCTTGAGATCAATTTCAGGATGCTAGGAAGTCAGTTAAATTTTCAAGAGTGATCTATGTATTCAGAAGCGAAGACCGATTTTGCGATGTAATGGGTGCACTAGAACAAACAATGAGTGACGAAGAAATTAGAAGAGGACGAACTGTGCTCATGTAATATTAACTTGAGTCTATTATTTATACATATCGAGCGCAGTGTTGTCCATCCTGGCTCGTTCTCAGTATAATTGGAACAAATATTCTGCAACATTGGGCTTGTCGTTACTGAAAGAAGATATATCCAATTAGTCATTGATACATGCTTGACGCGAAATCGATGTCTAAAAACATATCGCTTATGCCAGGTATGCCACATGCAGAGCGCTGCGAATAGATCAATTCCAAAGCTTACAAACTACGTACTAATGTTATCAGTCGTCGATGAGTCAGGTATGACATACTACCATTATATTCAATACTTTCACCCATCCAATCAATCTTACTTTGGATGTCTCGATGTCATTAGAAAATTATTTTAGTCCACCAAACTTGGTCAGATTTCTGCCGGCACATTATTCACTTCCAGATGTTGCTCTGTTATCATCGTCGGATACTGAATCAATGCTTTGACATGAATGTAGCTCTCCTGGTTGTTTCGTTCACGATGGCATTGTCTGCTGCTAGGATAGCCCTGGACTTAAAGTAGTCAGGATCCCCAATACTGCTTGATAGGCTACCAAACACCTCATCAATGACA
>JAZGVS010001140.1:0-10627 GCA_037356235.1 Bacterosira constricta
GTTGGATTTTGGCGGACTCGTTCTTTAGTGGCACTGGAGCTGCACGACTCGATTAGCATATACATTTTGCGTTGGGCATGGCAAAAAAGCTGATGATTTTGCATCTCTGTGACAAATCCATTGATGACGCATGTGCTATCATGTTGGCAGATTCTTTGGCCAAGAATAGCAAGCTAAATCGGCTTCCTCTAGAAGGAAACAGTAGAATCACCGCTGTGGGGTGGTTGGCCATGTTGAAACTTGTTTGTAACGGTCCAAGCTCGATGATATCATCACCGCCTCAACTCCTATTGCAACCTTGTTGGGAGTTGATGATATCAATCTTCGGTGTGTATCTCTAAAGATGAACGAAACACCAAACAAGACACTGGTCGCAAGGCGCAACATACTTTGGGCCCACTCCCGAGGAGACTTTAATCTTGGAGATTCCTCCATCGCCATAGGTGCCATGCCTCACATTCTAGCGTGGATCGGAGATGAATCAGACGAGACCAATGCGAATCCCCACATCTTCCAAAGGCAAAGATTGACATCATCAGGCATTGACTTGATCTACCGTATTCTTCAATCCAGGTATCGGAAAGTTTTGGACTTTCGTAAAATGACGAGAACAAGAGTCTCAAAACAACGACTAAGTACTTAAGCGCCCTCGTGAAATACTGTGTGATTTTATTAGCTCAAGATAATAAATCACTGTGTGGCACAAACTCTAGTTGGCATCAGCATCCGCTTCTTTCTTGCCCAACAGCAACCTACCCACAAAGCAAGACGATCGAAACAGCTGAAACAACGCAAAGCAAATCCAAATATTCGACAACGGCCCACCATCCGCCCGTATCCTCCTCAAAATAGGAGGCAGCATGACCGTACTAACAAAATATATCCCTCCCAAATACGACAATTCCTTCTGCGCAATCAACGTTCCCTCCGAAACTGCCACGGGCGCCGTCAAAAACACACCCGCTGCCAATATCGCTGCCAGTGGCTTGGCCGCCGCTTGCACCGCTGCATCTTTTGTAACTATCCCCGGTGCAAATGCTACAACGGACCCGACTGCTGCAGCAATTAATGCACCAACCAACAATCCAATCTTTTCCAATCGAAATACAAATCGATCACTTGCCACCTTCCACTCTTTTGGATTTGCACTCTTTCCTCTGCTTGGTTCCGGAAGCACACTATACGTTGGCAGGAACGATTGAGCAATCTGCGAAATAACCTCCATGAACGGCGATGCAAAGAAGAATAGCGATAGTGCAATCTGATGTGCTGCCAATGTAGCAGGCTGCCCTGGCAGACCTGCCGCGGCATTGGTCATGAATCCAAATGCTGAAATCTTTCCGAGAATGAGTGTTAATACTGGTGCGGCAAATTTCAGGAATGTTCG
The DNA here is from genome assembly GCA_037356235.1 of Bacterosira constricta. Classification (NCBI taxonomy): domain Eukaryota; phylum Bacillariophyta; class Thalassiosirophyceae; order Thalassiosirales; family Thalassiosiraceae; genus Bacterosira; species Bacterosira constricta. Next base: position 1,388 of record JAZGVS010001140.1, read on the forward strand.
TGACGTAATTTCATCCGGAGCACGCTTCGTAATCCATCTGGGCAACAGGCCCAGAGAAGATCCTTTCGAGAGTAATTTCTTACGCGCCGGACCAATCATGGCAATGGTACCAGCAAGTTGGGCTAGGAGGGTGGCAATGGCGGCTCCCTTGAGTCCCATGTGCAAACGGCTTACTAGGAGGTAGTCTCCGCTTACATTGATAATTGTACTGTAGAGAATAGAAACCAGGGGTGTGACGCTGTCTTTGGCACCTAGGAGGGCGGCTTGTAGGACACCGCCGAGGAGTGCAGTGGGCATGGAGAGGGCACGGATTTTGACGTATTCGTGTGCTGCGTCTAGTAGTCCGGGTGAGGCGGCTGCCTCGGGACCTTTTATATTTGTTGTGTTGTGAGTTGAGTTACGATGTTAGCAATGTAATGAAGCATAATATGATGAAAGGTGGGATATTGAACAAATCCGATTTGCATTTGCTTTGGGATAATCACAACATGATGTGAAATATATCTAATATCCATATCATGCACAAGATATGCGAAATACCAACTTGATAATAATTGATAATAGCCCCAACATAAACTCTACAACCCAACCCTCAAGAACCAAAATCATCAGAAGCACACAAACAAAAACATAACTCACCAATATAAAGCGCAATCAAAGGCCTAGCAACCCCCAACAAAAAAATCATCAACCCAATCCCCGAATAAAGCGCACTCTTCGCCGCAGTCCTCACAACCCCCTCCCCCGGCAACTCATTCACACCCTCCTTATTCTTCTTCTCACTCCCACCCCGTGCCAAAGCACTAGCATACAAATTCGTAGTCGCCACATTCAAAAAAGCAAATAGATACAAGCTTCCATCAATAAAGGTCGTGGCTGGACCGAGTGCGGCGAGTTGAGCAGCAGAGCCGGAAGCGCCGACTGCTCCAGCTTTGGCGGATAGGCCAATGAAGGATGTGTCGACTAGGGAGAGGAGGGGGCCGGATATCCATAGGGCTAGGCAGGGGAAGTAGAATTTGAAGAGGAATGAGTTGGTTGGTGGTGGTGGAGGTGGGATGCTGTTTTTGTTAGATGTATCGTCGGATGCTCCGGCGCGTAGCTGTGTGAGTGTTTGTTTTGTGGAATGACCACGTGCTGCCTTCCTGTTGTTGAAGGTCGTCCTGTCATCAGCATCAGACAGAATGCCGTTTCCATTGCCATTGAGAGGTTTGTGGAGCGAGCTCAAGTTGCCAATGGAGGAGGAGGGAGCACCGCCAATGGCGGCAAAGGCTCGACTTTCCGTGAGAAGTGCGGCGAAGAATATTACGACCGTGGCATGGATTCGAAGCGTCATTTTGTTTTTGGTATTGTAACTGCTATCGTAATCCAAGGTCCTGCCGAGGAATAAAGTCAAATAATGAGTGTTGTTGTTGAGTTGTTTGTCTAAAAATGCCGATAGCCCAAATCCGATGGCGATGGACTGACGGCACTGACTCACAACTAGACTCGACGTAGGAATCTGTAGAGATGGTGGTTGACAATGTTGACACCCATCGCTGCAGGCATCGCTGACAGTCATATTTTTCATCATCTGACAATCATTTTTTCACCATATATTATTGTCGGCCTTTCCATTTCATCATGGACATCTCTAGACATTGTTGATTGATCTAACTCTCCTCTTGAGGCTCGACTAGATATCACTTCATAGGTAGACGGTTGCCATTGTCCAGCGACAAGGTCAGCTAGCTGAGAGCCGAGAGCATACAAATACAATACCAGGAGCCGAGAGCATACAATACCAGCATTTGGCATTTGATTATGCATCTGACATAATCAAACAGAAGAATCTACACTCAAGAAGTTCATTCATTTTGTCGTTGAATTATCATGTCTACCAAGGCGACGGCAAGAATACTAATTGTACTGCTCCTTTCATCCCTTCAAGCCATGTCATTCACATCCAACAACGTTGCCAACATGAGGATTGCCAACAACAAAATATGCAGGAGGACGATCGAAGCTGCTAATGTTCTTGCTGAAACAACTTCTTCTTCTTCGTCTTCTTCTTGCACAGAGAAAATAACAATATCATCCAACAATACGAATGACAATACAGACGACGATCTATTGCTGACTCCAATATCACCCTATCAATGCCACGAGATAGAAATATTAGCCGACTTGCCAAAAGTATTTGCCTATCCACATAACTATGAGCCGCATCCAATTGCAAAATTGGCGGCTGATGAGTTGAGGGAGGTACTCAGTAGTAGTTCATCTGATCATAATATTATGGATGCTCAAGCAGATGATAATACGACAGTTGGGAGAATGATGGGGGTGTTGGTTGTTCGTTATGGTGGTGAAAATAATGAACACAACCAACAACAGCTAGGATATCTCAAGGCTTATTCTGGGAAGTTGACTACTGAAACATCACTTCCCAACAAAAACAACAGCTTCTTTTGTCCCCCAATCTGTGATCGTTCTCAGTCAGATATCTTGTACAAACAAGGAGAAGAAGAATTGAATGAACTTACAAGATCCATTGAACAACTTGAAAATGATCCAGAACTTACAAGACGAAAAAATCATCTCACAGCAGTACAAGAGTCATGTGAAATCCAATGGTCCACTATCAAGAAGAATTCGAAGATTAAGCAAAAGGAACGACGTTCCAAACGACAACAACAAAAGACACATCTTGATGCAAACCAATACAAAGCTCTAGACGAACAATTGAAGCAGGAAGGAGCGGCAATCCAACGAGATACGAAACGAATGAAATCACAGCACACAAAGGAAATTCAAGAAGCGCAAACTGCCCTCGAGGAAATGGATCAACCTCTGAAAGAGTCAAAAGAGGAACACCAAAGGATATCAAAAGAGTTGCAAAATAAAATGTTCAATCAGTATCGTTTTCTCAATATGCTCGGTGAAACTCAACCGTTACTGCCAATGTTCGCCAACACACCTCTGAAACGACCTCCACCCGGTGCAGGAGAATGTGCAGCACCCAAATTATTCCAATATGCATTTTCAAAGAACTATACACCCATTGCCATGGCAGAATTTTGGTGGGGAAAGCCACCACCGATCGGTGAAGTACGACGGCACAATCTATACTATCCCGCATGTCGTGGTTTGTGTCAACCGATCTTGGAGCATATGCTGCGAGGTATGAATGTGGAGGATAATCCCATGGACACGCCTCCTTCCAAACTGTTAAAAGTGGATTTGGAAATACTATATGAAGATGAGTACTTGATTGTGGTGAACAAGCCAGAAGGCATGCTGTCGGCTCCGGGGCGTACTTTGGAATTTTCAGTATACAGTATAATGGAGGAGCGATTTCCGGAAGCGACTGGACCACTGTTGGTGCACCGGCTTGATATGTCAACTAGTGGTATTTTATTGGTGGCGAAAGATAAGGATACACATAAAGGTGAGAATGATAATTGTTTTATTTTGTTTCTGCAGTGTCATTTATTTGTTTACAAGTCGTGTGCTCATCTTAATGCCATTGTCATGCATTTTAAGCTCTTGCTGCTCAATTCATTGATCGCTCCATTCAAAAGCGATATGTAGGTAAGAATGAGAAGTCATCCTAGTTGCTCTTGTGAATTGCTTAGTTTGCAATTTCATCATCCTAATTGGTAATGTCATACATTCAATTTTCATTTGAAGCCTTGCTAAACGGAGAATTGAACCAAAACAAGGAGAAGCTTGGTAAAATCAATCTACCCCTAGCTCCCGACTATATCAACAGGCCAATGCAAATGGTGTCCGAGGATGGCAAACCTGCCCAGACAATATACGAAGTGGTTGATACTGTTGATGGCATTACGCGAGTACACTTTCATCCCGTGACGGTAAGTCGGTTTGCATCTAATACAATTGTCGATAACATGACCATTTTCCAATCTCATTTTGCATTATATACAAAACATTATGCAAAGGGCCGTACACATCAACTCCGCGTTCATGCAGCACACAGTCGGGGTCTTGACTGTCCTATTGTAGGAGATGATATATATGGCCAACGTGATGAGCGGCTGTGTTTACATGCGCGTTATTTGGAATTCACCCACCCTGCGACACAGGAACGAATAACATTTGAATGCGATGCACCTTTTTAGTACATTCACTTGTGATGCACCTTGTTTAGGACGTATAAGCCGTGCATGGCAAATATCTGCGTTCACAATCACGGTCTTCCTGCCAGAATGTCTCTGAAAAATAATGTGAAGATGGTATGAAGACCAAATTTTGGACCAGGATTTCATTTTTGTTACTCTTGGGGTCATACGGTATTTATCATCAAATGTCGTGCATCCCCATGAAACTCCATCCTTTTCATCTGAGGCATGCAGGAGAGAATGATTTTGGGTCACGACCGACGAGCTGAACAGTATCTTGAAAATGCAGCAGGTGGACGAAATGTAGAATGATTTTTTTCTGTTTGACTCTTCAACGAATCTTCGTCAGATAAATTAATACCGTGGTCGTTGAGATAGACATGATGATATTCAACCAAGTTATCCCTGTCTTGTGTGTTCACCTGACTCAGCATAACCGTGTGCTGATGCATAGGATTCTTGATTTTTTTCATCAAGTCCTTGAATAATGGACTCCTCTCTTTCTTTCTGAGTAACCAATGCTCAAACGGAATGCTTGAATTGTGTAGCCGACGAAGGTCCACAAGTTGCTCGTAGCGTGAGCCTGTAAATTTGATGCATACCTGTCAGCGGCCAATGCATAATGACGGGCGTAACGAACTGATTGCGCAGGTTGTGGCCAGGAAAGATCAGTATTCCTCTTTCTCGGAAATGGATGAAAGGCATGCCTGATGAAGGTTGTAGCATGAGTGCCTGATTTTATCTTTGGGAGATCTCTATATTTTGATGATATGAGTGGATGGCGGTGAGAAGAATGACAAACGATGCCCTGTGCAAGACGGCAGAAGTCCAGAGAACCCGAGTTTCAATAGAATATCTAATTTTGCTATTGCTTGCTACCCCCCCAACAGTGCCTACACTTGATAGTGGAGAATGGATCAATCATCTTGAAATGTAATGGAGAGGATTGAAGACGAGTCCACGGCGGCGATGGGAGACTTGCTCTGGGTAGGATTAGGATGGGCACAATAAGAGCTGAATGGTGGTTGCTCGGATGACCTCTCCACGTATCCCAAAATAATGCATAGGGAGAGATAAAATGTGCTATTGTACAGTTCAATAACGAATCAGGATTGTCTAGATATCAAATTTGGATGATGACAATAGACCATGGCTTCTACAACATGTGCAACAATAATTTCAACTGAACTCCCCATCCATTCTAAAGAACCGCACCATGGTTTATTTTGTAAGGGGGGAAGCCAAGTCGTGATGGTTTGATTCTGAACATTCAGCATAGTCTTGTGAATGCAAAGCCAGTCAACATCTCTACCACTGTGACATGCGAGAAAACCCATGAATGTAGCAGAGTTGCACTGTGGCAATACGATAATAATTGGTCGTTGATTACTTCAGGACCATACTAGTGCTCGATCAGATGCCAGGTCAATATTTTCAGTTGGAAAGGTCCAGTATTTGATTTCAGGCCAGAATGTCTCTAGAGAGGGCCTATGATATGAATACTCTATTAGCTCTGACGTAATTTATATTATACTAAACAAAATATGTTATGCAATTACCAAATTACCAAAACAGCCCTACTTCCAAAACGCTATAACATCCCCGCCCCACTTTATATTGTACTAAACATTATGACAAGATGCAATTAGCCTCTGGGGTTTTCATTTCGCCTCCGTGTCTTCTTCCAAAATGACAGAATTTTGTGCAGTGCCCACGTTGTTTAAGAGAGAGGTGTAGTCATGCCCATGTTTCTCAGCCAACATCTTGCACACACTCTTCAGTTCGTTGTTCTCCTTTTCAAGGTCTACGATGGCTGCGCAGCTAAATATTTGAATGCCCTTCCCTTCCGAGCAATGCGACGTTCTTCTCTCTGCGTCATTCCCTCCCTCCCTCTTCACTTCCTGAGATCCATTCTTCGTCCGCCATGTTGGCAAAGGAGTTTCAGGAATTTTCTCTCTTGCTGCCATGACCTTAGGCACGAAGATTAGGAGCAAAATCGAACTGCAAATGACAAATATGAGACCAGCCATTACAAAGTAAAAGGCTTCAACATTGTCTCGAGCAATGACGAGAACAGGGATGGCGAGGAAAGATACATAAAGAATAATCCACTGCATATATGAAAGGAGGCAAGTGCATTTATAAATTGCAGATCATGTTGAGATGTAGCCAGAGAATCAGAAATACTAGAACATCAACAAGACTCACCAGTACACGGAAGATATAGCCGCTCTCGCTGAGTTCTGTAGATATGTTGCGTGCCTGATAGGCCTGAATCACAGAGACGGTAAGTGATCCAACGTTGATGGCACATAGAATTGCAAGAAAGATGACGCCGTGTTCTGAGCTACAAACTGAATATGTGATAGTCTCGCGAAGAAATACATCCTGAGCTACTACAATGACTTCTTTCTGCAGAGGGTCAATAATGGTCCAAACCGTCAATACAGCCATGTTCAAAAATAGCAAGGCGAACATCGGTTTCATAACATCGAGTGCGGTCAATTTGATTCGCTTGAACTTGGCAGCGCTTCTCATTACTTGATTAATTCGATACGTTTTCGTAGATCTGTTCCAGAAATACAATGAGATTCAAACCATTAGAAAAGATGATATATCAATCGTGTGTTCAGAATGCCCATATTTGACTCAATACTTACAATGCAGAGAATGTGAGAGAAAAACCAACGGTAAGCAGCCAAGGAAATACCATGCAAGCTCCATGCGCTTTAATTGTGAGAGGTATTATCGCAATTCCCATGAGTAGAGTTCCTGATGCAATTAAGTACAGAAATATTGGCTGGGAAGCACGCACTACCCTCACTTTCTGATTGCGGTAGGTCCAAAATCCGAAGCCGATTGAGAGACCAACTATGATACCACAAAGACTTAGTCCCGTAACTTTAATCCCTGTGCTGAGATTATTGGGATCAGTCTCAAGAGCTGGAAGGTCGGATGGGACGGCCTGTGTACCATCATTGAAAGTGTAGGGAACAAGACTTTCAGCTTGCGTTGATTTGAACAAGTCAGTGTTTACTCCCTTAAAGTGCACCATGCCTTCGTCGGCATCTTCATCTACGACAAAGTTTGTGAGAGAAAACATAGCAGATAGAGGATTCCTCGTTCCCGTCGCCGGATCAAGAACTACAGAGCCAGAGGTCCCTTCAAATTCTCTTTCCACGTAAGCCTGAAACAGTTCTTCTCCAGTAAAGTATTCATTTGGTTCCGATGTTGAAGTCAGTTCACATGCTGCAAGTCCAAGGCCAACTACAGCATCGTAAAGGAACGGCGCTACAAAGCCTGGACTTGATAAGAAGGTTTCTTGGCTAGTGACTACTGAATAATTCACTGATGGTGTTCCTTCTGGATAATCTTTTGGAAGGTGATTGTTCAGGAAAGATAGATCTTTTTCGTCTGTTTTCAATTGTTTCATGGACAATGCGAGCTTGTCAAATGCCTCGATTCCAGGCACACCCCCCGTTGCAAAAAAAACTCCAGCTCCTTTATATGCACTTGCCAACGGAGACCCAATGGGAAAGCTCTGGCTTGTCACAGAGCGCCTTGACAATGAATCACTAAAGAGCCAAGTATGCAGTCCTGTTCCTGCAATGTTCTGTGTATATGCCTCTGTCATCACCATGTCTATGAAGCTTCTTGATTCTAGAATACCAAAAAAGTATTTACATTGTGACGCCTTCAACTGTTGTATTGCATTTTTCGCTGCTGTTTCGCCAGCGCCAACTTCAATATTCACAGTTTGGATACTTAAATTTGGAGCATTGGCCTCCGCTGCTACACGTATGCCATCTGCAAAGGAATTTCCATAGGCATTGTTCATATGTAGTATCACGATGTGATTGACATTCCAAGAGATCAGTTTGGCCAAAAGGGGAATAGCCGTGCCGTCATCATTTGGGAGGGTTCTACCAAATAATTTGAATTGCTTTCTATCATCCAGCGTGGAAGATGTAGCGAGAGCAGATATTTGAGGGACGCCACGAACTGAGCTGATAATAGAAGTTGGAATAGTAATTTTGGATCCTGTACCTGAAAGAATGGCAGAGGGCACAAGCTTTTTGGTACCATCCGTCAAAGATATGACATTGTTTACACTAGTGGTTTCCTGCGTATACGAATCAAAAGAATCTGTAACGAATCGGAGAGGACACCTTTCATTGATGCCATCGATATCTGCGACGATCGTTCCATTTCCCGTATTGAGATGCTCCAGTGCCAATGAAATGGCAGTCAGCCCGTCGTAACCTCTGTTGCTGGTGTATTTGATAGGATCTTTGATGAAGATAGATAAATATGGAAAATAGCAAATTGGGATGAGCGTGCTACTGTTATTATCGCCACCTTGACGAATGATATTGACAGCACCGATAGGCGCGATAGGTGGCGTGTCGGCAAGGGCTTGCGAGAGGGATATCAAGGATTTGAGACTTTGTGCGCTGCATTGAGGAATGGTGACAAGGCAGAAACACATCGCCACGAAACGGCTAGCCGCCGATGCGGATGCAGTGAGATGCAGCATTATTTTTTGGATTTCGGATGCGGAGTATGATTTAGACTTCAAGCGCTGCATAATAATAATAATGAGCTTTCCTTTGGACTTTTACATATGATTTTCTTGCGGATGTTGCTCGTGTTCTGCTCCCCATCGCAATCTATGTGTACTAATATTAATTGTACTACCACTACTAAAACACGTAAGACTGGGGTGCTATTCGGCCTCTCATTGTGACACAGCGAGTACAAAGAGGGCAGACACGCTCTTGGTCCCGGCTAGCTCGCTGCCTACGTGTTTTAGTAGTGATGTGACACTACGGGTACAAAGAAACTATCTTTCTACGATGTCAAGGCTGTCGCGTCGCGAGAGAGAAACTTGAAGTAGATCCGAATATGGCATTCGCGTAAAATAAGCGAAAACCACGAGTAATCGGCCTGCCTGTACTGTATTTAAAAAAGACCCAATACTACATGTTCCAAATCAATTGATTTTTTAAAAAGGGGGTACATATATGTCGCTACCTACGCTTAATATGTCGCTAGTTCGAGATAAATGTAAAAAACATATTTTGCCGCGTAGAATCGTACTGATTCCTAAATTCTCAAT
>JAZGVS010001142.1:0-10626 GCA_037356235.1 Bacterosira constricta
GGTTGCATTTCTTTAGAAAAGTATGCTTTAGATGACCAAGTTCTACCTTGGAAAATATATGTTTTAGGGAATAATATTTTACTAATTACATTTTACACACACACACACTCTCTCTCTCTCTCCCAATGTGTGCATGCCAATCCCCTGTCCCAGCATGCCATCATAGTCCTCCACAAGCCCTCACACCACTCCCAGACGCCTAATCATTATTCCGCGCACAGACGGTCCATTGCAACTCCCTCCTTCATTGCTGTTACCACTCATGCTTACCGTCAATCACTGATGTGTGCCGCTGTTGTTCTCAATTGCTTTGTATTATCCTCCGTGTTGATCCCATCAAACAGCAAGAGCGACTGTGTGCTCACGGTTGCATCGCCACACTACCACAATAACATTCTCCTAACAAGCAATTCACACCCATGCCCACACGCCATACCCCACCAATGACATGCACACACACGCCTCAATAACTATCATCTATTCCTCCCGAGCCATCTAAAATCCGAACAATGGGTCTAACCAAATAAGAACAGAACAATTGAAGATATGTGAAAAAAATTATGAAAGTCAGCAAACGTTAGCCTAGTAACTTTTTACTGAAGTGAGAGGGATTCTCAACTTTTACTTTTCTAACCACTTTTCCGGAAATCCAGAATCTTGAACTTTTACTTTCCTAACTTTGTTGGAAATCCAAAATGTTCAACTTTTACTTTCCTAACTTTCCGGACATGGAGGGTTTGCCAACTTCTAACTTGAGGTTGAACTTTTTCCTAACTCTGGTAGTAGGCACTCGACATGGTAAAATCACAATGCTGTCGTACCCTAGCCTAGTACACGACCACCCGTCAGGTCCTCCAGAGGTGCACCTGAGTACGTTTATTTTAGACTTAACTAGAGACAGTTATTAGCAACCACCAGCAGCAGACCCCCCTACTCATACTTAGGTACGTGATACGTACCCTGTAGTCAAAGAGACACCACCCTCCCTGGTACATGTAACCTATCTAACTCACTTCTTTCCTCCTACACCTACAGTCCTACCTACTACTACTACCTTTATATCAGCATTGCTATCACTTAGTGGTCTTGTTAGTGAGGATGATCGGTTGATGAAGTGCTTCCAAACTTCAATTCTATCACTCATTTAATCAGTGATATCAGCAACTCGGCTAATTTTGCTGACAAAAACAAGCAATAACAACCCTGTCAATACAGCGTACAGTGACAACAAACAGCTTCGGATTTTCTACACTGCGAGGATTTATATTGGGCTCTTTAGATGATGACTAGGGCTAGTGGTGATGATGAAATGGCTAATACCAAGTGTACAACCATACAATAAACCTGTGCAAACAATGACTGTAACCTTGAGGGAACGGAGAATGTCAATGGTGGCCGATATGACCGTGCTGATGGCAACGATCCCCCAAGGTGATACAGCGGCTCCATATACCATCCACCCTTAATAATTAGTGCTACTGCACACTGCATAGCACCACAGCCAACAGCACATGGCCAGGCACAGGACACATCCATACGGGGGAGGCTCATCAGGGATCATTCACAATCCACATCATGTCACATCAATCTTCTCAATCTGCCTCCCACTCCCACACATAGGCTTGCTGGTAACAGGTATAGTATGCATAATTCGAGCCTTTTGTGCGTGGCCGCGTCACTCGGAAGGTGAGCCTAAGATGATTGCCGAAGGGGCCTTGATTGGATGGCGGATTATTGAAAGCCATGTGATGAGTGGTGGGTCTTTTCTTCTGGTCTGGAGTAGTTTTGTGCTGCCGGAAAGGTAGGATATTAGGATCGTCATTGTGAGACCAAGAGAAGATCCAAAAGAGAGCCAAAGAAATCCAATGCAAAAGAAAAAGTTCTTTATATTAATTCCTACATGAATTTCTACGCAAAGCTGGCGAGATATTCAGTTTTTGGTCTCATTTCGCGCGGTTTTGGTCGCGCCAGCCTTTTGGCTTGATAGTGGTGCATCACTATCTCAGCCAGGGGTCTAAAAAGGTCCAAAACGGCTCACGTCACACCCTTGGCACGGCTGCGCCAACACTATTTAAGACTTAAAGTGGTTTTAAATAGTGTTGGCGCAGTCACGCCAAGGGTGTGGCGCACGTCGGTCATTTTGATTTGGGCTGGGTCATTTTTTTTGATGTCTGTCTGAGGCGAAATGCGCCAAGATCGCGCTGAAAGTCTGGAGTGCTCAAAAGTGGCGCAAAATTCAACAAAAAGCCAGAAATCGCACCAGCTTTGCGCCTGTAGAATATTAACATGGGAATTAGTATATTCAATATTTTGGCGCATTCCATTTCTTCAGACTTCTTTTTTCCAATCCTCATTCTTCGTTCTTGCAACACCGATGAGGGAGCATTACTCAAGCATTGACAATGTCTTTATGATTTTACTGACGTGTAAATAGTCTATTTAAAAAGTACTAAGAAGCAATGACACACAACACACACACACCCAAGCTAGTTTAGGGGTTAGGGGGGACAACTTGTGGTATCTTACTGTAACCTACGTGCGCCCGCAGGTGCGATCCTGTTAAAGCTAAAGCTAGTAAAATTAACTAGAGAAAATAAAATATGTGGCGCGCGTGCGCACTGCACACAAATGGCTCGAAATATGCGCAAAAAACAACCAGAACTAGCCTATGTACACGCGCATCTTCGGTCCATCACTTCCACCTCCGACATGTGTTTATTGGTGGAGAGATAATGACATCAGACACTGGAGAGACACTACGCTCCTGGGCTCATAGACAACTGCAAGATCCTGGATTTGTCTACAAACAGTACTGAGGTAGATAGAAAAACTATTTTTCTCCAAAAGAGCTCACACTCCTGGTAAAATATGGCCGCCGGACGGTCATCACATGGTCGCTGACTAGTTGCCAACTGGTCGCCAAAACCACGACAACACGACGTCCTGTCGCGAGTTGCCAGTCACCAGCTGGTCGCCGACCAGTCGCCGGCTGGTTGCCGATCGGTCGCCGCTTGGCACTGTCGCGAGCTCTTTTGGAGAATTTTTCATTTATTTATTTACGTAAGTATCATACGTAGGTAAATCCAGGATCTTGCTGGCAAAGGAGTTCTACTTTGAACGAAACATCTTCACCTCAGAACAGTTTGAAGAAGTAGCATGGCAATGCATGTACAACACGCTGAATAACGTGCCTAGGATGTTTGGTATCTGGGCATGCAAACAAGTAATGAATATTTTGGGCACGAATTACAACCAGTCAAAATGCAAAGATGACGGTTTCAATCTAGTGTGAATAATATCTTCTTATTCACACAGTTCTCATTTTGTTTTTTTGAATTCGATCCTTCTTTCTGAATCATTTTATAACCTCCCTTGGCAGCAGTTGGCAGTCCATTTTTGCAGAGGAACACGTGTATTGGGGTGAGCTCGCGCTCTACTTCCCAGGGCCAAGGCCCTGACCGAACAGATAGGCCTCGTGAGAATCGACACCGATCTAGAGATGTGGTTTGTAATGTAGCTGCTGCAGCTGCTAATTTGGAGGAGGGCATTGCTGATACCACACCAGTTGGTGATGATGCAACAACCACTGCCACAGCAGATGCAGGTCTTGCAACAACCGGGTTGGGAACTGGGAATGTTGATACTCCTTTGGGACATGTCAGTATTGGCCATGGCAGAATTCCAGTTGGTGGTGGTCTTGCTGAAGGAGCTTTGGTGGATGATGATGTTGGAACTGGCAGAATTCCAGTTGGTGTTGGTCTTGTTGAAGGAGCTTTGGTAGATGATGATGCAAATCCTCATCACACTCCACCCTCCATACACCAACACACTCCCCCTAATCAACTACCCACCCAAAGTGCTGGTGGGTCTCTTCGTCCTCGAGGAGGTATAACTATATCCACACCAGGCACCTTCAAGCTTGATGCTGATGCTGCTACAAATTTAATGGGCCGCCTCACCAACATCGTTGGGCAAGGTCTTCCAGGCAATGTCATCCTGGACCCACTGTCACAATCAACAGATGCCCATGATACTGCGGCTATCATGGCCATTTCTACTCCTGCTCAACCACCGGTCGCTCCAGCTTGGCAAGCTTCACAGGGTATCACCATTGCTACTTTGACAGCCTTGTTGGATAAGCATACTCTCTAATTGCAATCGGAACAACAGGTTGGCATGGCTACTTTGCAACGTGGTATCACATCCAACGCTGATGCAATCACTAGTGGAAATGAAGAGTTGGCATTGAAAATTACAATCAACCGTGAGGATATTAGCAACAATAGGAAAAGTGATGTTGATTTCCGAAAGGCCAGCAATACTCTATTCAATACCTTCACTGATACCATCAACAAGCAACTGGTGGATATGTTGACATCCATTTCAACAAGTTTGTCTGAGCAAAAGTCACAACTTGATAGTAAGATCTCCTTGCTGAACACGGATATCACTAACCGTATGGATGCATTTGATACAGCAACTTTCACAATCAACTCTTGCCTGGACGGATTTTCAGCTGAAATTGTAAGCACTGTTGAATCAGCTATGACTGTAGTACAGTCAAAGCCCAGCTCCAAAGAAGAGACTGTTTCTTTTGTTGGGGATGTTAATGTCGCCGGAGCAGCAAAAGCATCTGTTCTGTCTACTGGTAATGTCGTTGTTCCGGATGACTTCGCTCCAGTGGGAAGTGTTTCCAATTCTGTATTAGGTGTCAATGTCTTAGATAGTACTACTCATCATAATGAGCAACATGTTGAGCCTGTTATTGCCAATGTTGTCCATGCACAGTCTACATCTGGTCATGGACAAGCTACTTTTGCTCAAGGCCCAGGAGATGGCATTGGATTTGATAGGGGATCTTCATCGGGTAGAGGTCCTGAAACCAGCAATCACACTGATGGAATGGCAGGTGGATGCGGCTATGGTAGCCACTCTGTGAGAGGATCTAATGTGGGAAATGACCGTGGTACGCGCCACCAGTATCAGGCTTCGTCCCAGTCTCTAAATGCGTCTGAGGATGCACGACCCCCTCCTTCAGCTTCAGGCTTAGTCCCAGACTACCATTTTGGTTCAGATGGCACTGCGGCCCTATTCTCCATTGATTTAGATCATTTGAAATTTCTCAACAGGCCCCAATATCCTACAATCATTGCGTGCCACCGGGCTGTCTTCCAAGGTTGAAATGGGATCAAGTCTATCGGTCCTGACCTTAAGCAACTTAAAGACTCCAACCTGGATGCTGCATTGGACTCCTTGGCAAGTGAGGTGGTGGTAGAGTGATATACCCAACTTTGGCCACTCCTCTTACCCCTGAATGTTGTGATCACTCCTTTTTGACACCATTGAACTTTCCCATAAAGCCAAAGGTCTATACCTGCCTGGTATGGGAACCCTGGCATATACTCAAATGTCCACGGCCCTTTTTGATTTCCTCAATCGGACCCTCCCTAAGGATTTAGGTGATTTTAAATTGTGGCTCAACATGATGGGGAATAGAAGTCGTGATGGGTACAATATCATCTATCAGATTTTTGAGGAGACCCTGCCTGGTTTCAGTAATTCAGTGATCGTTGACTACCCTCTCTATGAGCACTATGATTCTGTCCCAGCTTTTGCCGCTTGCGTCATCATTTACTACAGAATTGCTGATAAGTCTGGTAGAGGACATACTGACATTGAGAAGAGTATTTGTTTCTCAACATGATCAGACATCCGAGCGTATTGCCAATGATTCCCCACTATCTTGCAAAAACAGATGCAATCTATGGCTATCATGCGTTTGGTGAAGAGATGATTCTCCCTGATGACTTGCACATTGATGGACTTGCAGTGAAACTATCCACCATAGCCAAGTGATTCGTGGAAGCCTCAGAAGGCTCAGTTGCAGTCAACCATCGAATCAACAATATTGAAGCTATAGTCAACTCCCTGAATCGTTGCTTCGTTTTCAATTCTACTGTCAACTCAGTCAACTCTGGCTCCCTCACCACCAATCACAACTTCGATTTTGATCATCATGATGATTTTTCTTCATACTCCCCCACCCCCCACTGTCAAGCACATCCAAGGCTTTGCTGAAAGCCAATCTGATATTTTCATCTATGATTCTGAGGTCAAAGCACTTCAATAAATGTGCACCCACCTTCCCAAACCCACTTATGTTTAATCGAAAAACCCACACCAAGCTTAGGGTAATCCTCCCCCCCGGGGTAATTGTTGAAAACCCCTTGATAAATCCATACAGTGTGCGGCTTGTAAATCACTAGTTCATTTGGTGGCTGATTGTATCCTTTTGGCAAGGTACATCTGTATCATGAAGTATATGAAAACTAATATTAAACTGTGTAATCAAATCGCTGGCACATGGAAGTTCAAAAGGAAATGGATAAACATGTCAACATAGCCAAGGCATACGTGGAGCAGACTGGTATTGGTGTGGAGCAGATTGCAGCTGAATTGAATGTGGACCTGTTTGATATATTAGGTCATGGTGAAGATTTGAATTGACTCATTCAGAGTCCTGAGACCATAATTATTGGTACTCCCATAGTTAATGTAATTGGTGTTCGTGAAGATGATGAAAAAGGATCCCCTACTCCATCGGTGGTGGAACCTGTTGGAATTTGTGGTGATGGTGAATACGAAAGGAAGAATTCCCTGCTGCATCGGTGGCAAATCCTGTTGGAATTGGAGGTGATGATGACTATGCTGTGCTTTTCTCGGGTGCAGCTCTTGGTGGAACTAGTGGTGATGAGAATATTGTCCAGCCTGAATCTGGCTCTGACAATTTCAAATATGTCTGTAATTTGATAAACTCTGAAGTGGAATCCACACCAGCCTCGATTGTGGATCCTGTTGGACTTAGTGGTGATGAGGACTACTCTGCATGTTTCTTTGGTGCAGATTAGAAGGTTTGTGTGGTACTACGACTGCTGGCCTTGTCAAAGGCTCTGATAATATCAAATGCTCCAGTGCTTTGATTCAAGATGATCCTGTCCCAGGCCTGAGCAGCTTGTTAGCAACTGAGAAAAAGGTTGCATTCCCACCTGATCCTTTTGTGATACCTCCTGTCCCAGTCACTCTACCTCTGTCACCCGAACCTGGTGCAGATGCAGACATACCTCATTTGGAGGATGATATCTCACTCAATAGTACATCCAGTGGCTCCTGTTCACTTGACCTCGATGACTACGGACCTCCACCTGGATTCCTCTTGGATGAATGTGATCGTGCTCCGCCATCAGCCGTCGCCCACTACAGTGTTTGAATTTCCTGATACTGATGACGACTTGGAAAAATCATCCTTCCGTTGAATTACAATGTCAATGGGCTTAGTATTCACCCTGTGCGTGGTCAGATTTGGGTTTGCAATATCACTATGGATAGAACAACTCGTCAATCTTGGGAAATTCTTCATCGAACTGATAAAGGTGGTCTCAGTGACCCTGGTGCCAACATATGCATGACGGACAACCCTGCCATTTTGCTGGACATGAAATTACTTACAACCCCTATCCCAGTTGGTGTAGCTCTAAACACATCAGGTTCTGAAATTTTGAAGTCAGTATGTACTCATGTTGGATTGCTCCCACTACCCCTTACAACTGGGGAATTCTACCATCAGGTATGTTATTATAACCCATCGGCTACAGATACATTTCTCTCACCCCATGCAATATGTAATGCTAGTGATGGTCTGCTGGATGAGTGGTCAATGAATGCCAAGACAAGTTTGAATGCTGGTGAATTATGCATTAGATCGGTGGAAAACCTATATCGAATTAAAATTCCCCTCGGTGGCCATACTGGGCTCTACTATTGTGCCTCGGATACATTTGCAACTGATTCAACATCATTTTCTTCTGTCTGCCTATTGCAACGTGACTTGGACCTTTCTCCTGAATTTCCATTGTTGGATGAATCTCAGTCTTTACAGCAAATTGATGATACGCAGGTGAAACATTTTCAAAAGGTTCCAATCCCTAAGCTTCAGCAACGATCATCCTAAACCTCCAAAAGCATCAACCTCTCCCCAAATGATTGGAAGCAGAATTATGGTCCGCACGGTTAGGTTTTCCATCAATATGGCAAATGGAGGTGATACCGGACAATCCAATCATGTTACCAACACAGTTCGACCCTCATCCATTTTCTCAATCAGTCCCTAAGATGTCTGATGCTATCCACAACACTTATATCCACTCGTAGTCACAATGTGAGATGTGGCAGGAACAAAAATCCTAGGTACAATACGTAGCTGATCAGTCGATCGGAGACCACAACCATGGCGAGTCAGCTCCTACTCCGGCACGAAAATTGGATTTTCGACATGACCACATTGAATGAATCAGTAACCACAAGGTCAGCGCCCTACTCCATTGAGTGAAGTAGTGTTCTGACCTTGTGGTTACCGATTCATTTAATGTGGTCATGTCAAAAATGCAGTTCCGTGACAACCTTGGATTGGCCTTGACCTAAAGACCCAAGCTCATAGTCCACGGATATAGGTGACAATCAACCAGCTGGAAAGGACCCCCTCCCTGTCACTGATCATGGACAGCATTTCTATTTGGATTTTGGCTTCATGTGTGCTTCTGCTGAGGATTATAACTGATCAGACAAAGCTAAGGATAGAGTGGTATTATCTTATGATGGATACAACTCCTATTTACTTGCAGTGTACGAAGTCTCTAAGTTTGTTTGGGTCTTCCTCACTAAGTCAAAGGAACCACCATTTGATGTCATCACTACTTTTCTTAAGCAATATGGCCATAAGGATGGTGGACCAATTTGCACCGACCAAGGTGGTGAACTTGCTAGCTAACACTTTCCGTGTATTGCTCTACAGTTCTGGACTCCATGCTAAGTATTGGTCTGATGTGATACTAGATGCTGATGTGTACCTCCACAACAGACATGTCCAGTCAAAACACAAAATCGCTCCTTTACAAGCATGGACTGGATTGAAGTCGGATATGACTCATCTTAAACTATTTGGTTCTCGTGTCTGCGTCACTTGACGCTGGACACAGAAATGCTAAATTGGATAACCATGACTTTCGTGGAGTTTTCATTGGACATGGTGCAACCAATCAAAACATTCAATACATTGATTTGGACAGTGGCCTCACTAAAGTTTCATACCACAATATCTTTGATGAAGCCTGGTATTCATGTGACACCACTCGCCCCCCTGCAGCCCAGTTTCTCTACAACCTAGGACTAGTTCATGAAACTTCACCAACTCAATCTCTTATCATGCATGATGTTTTGCTCAAGGAGAAGTTTGATAAGTTTCAGGATCCTACACCAGCAACACTGCCACTACATTCTGTACCTACCAGGTCCACAATTGGTGCACGCACTGCTAAACTTGTCAGACCCAACCCCCACAGTATTCTGAAAGAGTTTGATATTGAAAAGGATGTTACGGCCAATATCTACATGTCTCAATATCCTTATCATTTTTCCTTCACTGAGACTATAGATCTGTGCCGCTTTGACTCAGCAAGCCATCCGACCAATTTTTTTGTTCCAGTATTAATCATTTTAGTGATTCAAATTTGCTTATTTTTTTTGAAAATAAAATGACCCTAGCCTATGAAAACGAGCGTTTTAGTTGAAATTTGCAGTTTGTTATCGTTTTTTATTAGTATTTTTCCTGAATGCATTTATTTGCCTAGCATACTAACCAAATCATACTTTTTATTGTTGCAGACTCCTTCACATGGTTGATAACAACATTGAAAAGTTTGGAAGAGAAAAAAATGACCTGTACCGTACCAAAATGACCACTTAGTTGAAATTTTCATTTTGTTAGCGGCTTGTTAGTGATTTTCCACTTAATCACTGTTTTACTTAGTGCACCGACTGACATATCCCATTATATTGTATTGCATTTGTATCATTTATACAATATACTGTTCTCTTAATCTTTATTTAATTTATATCAATAAATACCTACTGTACATGTACCCATGCGCCAGTAATGGTAATGCTAACACCACCAAGACGTCTCGTGCAGGGATGACAAACGAAAAACGCTACCGACACATCTTTCTCTGCCACATCCGCTACCACAGAGACTAAAAGATACCACTGTGGACACTACTGAAGGTCATATCATCACGACCAAGGCTAATGTCCACAATACCACACAACTGCCATCAATACCGTGTTGTGAATAGTGGTGGTAGCTCCAAAGTATTGCCACAACGCCAAATGAGGCTACGAGAGTCATGTTGAACAAACCAACCTCCTGTGAAGCCACGATAAACCACCGTAGACTGCCACAGCAAATCCTCAACAAGACTATAAATTTCACAAGCAGTGCCTGTGGCAAAGACAATCATCATAAATTGTATGGTGATATACTGCTGCTGCTCCTACTACTACTGCTCCTGCTCCTACTACTGCTCCTAATACTGCTGCTACTACTGCTGCTACTACTACTACTACTGCTGCTACTGCTGCTGCTGCTACTGCTACTGCTGCTGCTCCTACTGCTGCTCCTACTGCTGCTGCTACTGCTGCTGTAGCTGCTGCTGCTGCTACTGCTGCTCCTACTGCTGCTCCTACTGCTGCTCCTACTGCTGCTGCTACTGCTACTGCTGCTGCGACTGCTCC
>JAZGVS010001143.1:0-10639 GCA_037356235.1 Bacterosira constricta
CTCACTAGAGAATTTAGTTACGCAATATTTCACCAAACTATTTCCCTACCCTATGTAGTAATTAGACCAAATTTCAGGAACTGACGGTAGACGCGAGACCGCAGAGCCAAACATTGCCTGCTATTCTAGCCTTACCTTAAACCACGCGTATAATCTCTTAGTGGTTCTAGTAACAACTGATGAAGGACAGACCAAGTCTGCTGCAACCGTCGATTCAATCCAGAGGATTTTACAGTTTGTTCCAGAAAATCCTCCCCAGCAATCTCTCATAGATTTTGCTCATTGAATCTGACAACATCATCTATAACCATGGTATTAGATAGCACCCTATCCCTATCAAATCCACGGCACCAATGCCGACTGATTTATTTTTTCCCACCCACCATCCCCTTCGAGCCTTGCAACGAGGCTCTAGCACAAGTCTGCATTAGGGGTTGGTACAATACAAAAATTACATAAACCTTTGTCTTTGTAAAACAACTTACTAGAGAATTTAGTTACGCGAAATTTCACCAAACTATTTTCCTATCCTATGTAGTAATTAGACCAAATTTCAGGAACTGACGCCTGAGGAATTTAAGGCGCGACGGACGGTTATCTTAGACGCAGTCTAAGATAATCCCAGCGACGTCTATTTCTTGCCCAGATTGGCTTACTGATTCTTGTTATCTAGGGCTATTACATAGTAGAACTGCTCCCTCCTGGTCACCAACTTCTTGATGGTAGTGATCAATCACCTTGCCTTCACAGCACTAATCCTTTGTATATGCTGTTCCTTAATGCATTTTCTGATGGCTAATGTTTTTGGTGACACAGGTCAGGTGGCAAAAGCGTCTCAGCCAACAACCCACAAGACCCCTTGTTTGTGCTGGTGGTGCTGGGAATTGATATCCAGTTGTTCTTTTGTCGAAATGTTACCAAGAAAGAGCTTTGTTCTCACAACGGGATTATGCATGTGCTCATTCTCTGTCTGTCCCATGTCATTGATTCTCAGTTTGTTCTTGTGGGTAGTACATGGTGTGGTGCATCTATATCTATTATGCTGTTTCAAAAGCCCATCTGATTTGTTTATTTCTTTGATAGCAAAAACAAAACCGCATGGCCGACTCCTCTCCTCCACCTGATACCAACAATGGCAACGGCGTTCGGCCATTGAATGAGCGTGTATTGAATTCAATCATTTGAATGATTTGCACCACAATGCCGAATTGTACCTGGGGGCGGCCAATGTGTTGTGTTTAGTGCTCACCATGCGCAATCACGATCAGGAAGAGGAGATTCAAAGAATTTGCAGTGCATTGGAGATGGTCTATCGGGGGGAGAGGGAAGCGGTCATTATATCGTATCAGGATGTGGGTGCCGCATTGGTTCCCATGTTGCTTTGACTACTCGAACGGTGTGAGAAGGGACGCAAGGTCATTTTGGCCTCGGCGGAAGCTACAATTGCAAATATATTGAGGATTTTACTGCACATGACGAGGATATCGGAGCTGCGTGTTCCTCTGGTGGGTCATCCGGGAAGTAATGTTGGCGGCATTGGAGCATGTGGTGACATTGCCATTGAGCATGGAGAATTGCATACTGAGAATGAGACTATTGGTCAATCTTGCCAATTTGGAGGGGAATAAGGTGACTGTTTTTTAATGGAGCAGTTTGATGGAGGCTACCATGAAGGTGGCTACGCTGGACAAGGCGGAGAATGCACAAGAGTATGCGTCGGTGGTCCTTATGGATTTGTCGAGTTGTCCTCCCAATCAGGTGTCCATGGTGCAAATGGACAAGGTTTTGGCAACTCTTGTGAAACTTGCCGTGGCGTGGTGGAGGACAAGGTGGAAACACGAGAGTATGCCGTGTCCGGATTGCAGAATCTGGCATTCGAGAAGCAGAATCGCATGCAGCTCGTATCATATGGGAGCGGTGTGGTGATTGAGGCGCTCAAGAAGTGTACCAGTTCTGATTCGAACGATAAGACACGACGTCGATCAGCGGGAGCTCTCACGAACTTGGCGTGCGACGATACCGCCCAAAAGATGGCGAATCACGCTGGATTATTCCAAACATTGGCGGCGGCGTCCGTTTCCGATAAGAATAAGGATGTGCAACAACGTGCCACATTGGCATTAACCAAGCTTGCTAATTCCATCACAGTCAAGATGTCCTGTTGGGTCACCCTCCTCAATGCACTCATCACCGCATCCCAATGCACCGTCGCCGACGGCATTGTCTCGGCAATGTTCCGCGTCAAGACCCGCGCCGAGGAGAATCGAACGAGCATGGCCAACCATCCCCGGCTCCTCGAAACTTTGGCGCAGCTCTGCTTACGCACCAAGGACTGCGAGGATAAAAAGACGGCGTACAAAGATTGCGAGAATGCCACCAAGGCCATTGCCCATTTGGCCAACGATCCGCACAATCACAAGTTGATTTGCAATAAGCACATTCTCGCGGCATTGGTTCACGGAGCGTCGCTTGCAGGGCCTGCAGGTGTGGTAACGCGTGATGCGGCCATTCTGGCAATGGAACGAATGGCAATGGAGCATTCGAATCGGCCCATGATGGCACGGTATCCGGGCATGCTTGTGAGTATTGCACAGGCTACGGAGCGGGAGATGAATGAGGAGTTGAATGGGATACCGGCGAGCAGTGTTACGGGTCAGCCGAGGTTGGCCAAGCCTTTACTTATGAGTTTATTGGTTGCCATGTAATGATTCAACATCAATGATTTGTTCGCTGAAGCTAGAGCATAGTCATGACTAGTAGCTTTGCTGATGAGTTTGGTGGTTGCCACGTAAGAGTGTATGAGTGAGAAGATTGACATGTGAAACCGTTTTTCCGTGTCTTCTTTTATGTGTTGTTCTGGATGGATGTGTGAAATGTAATATTCTATGTCCGCTGAATTTCCTTACAAAAGGGAAATGAAAAAGACGAAGATTGTACTCTAGTAAAAAGATTAACGAAGCAAGTAAAGAGCTTTTGTACTGAAGCCTTGAATGTGCATTAGTATCGTAGCAGTGAAGACCTTGAATCAATATTCGTCAACCAATTTTACATTCATGATCCGTTTGTAGGAATCTGATATTAATGGGTAAGGCCGAGTCCATCGAATGTGAGATATAAGCTAGGGAATTAATGACACAGGCATCGATGGGCATACCAAATAATATATCATGACTGACACTGTGCTCAGGCAACGGGATTTTGAAGAGTAATTTGTTTTTACTTCTTGTCGATTATGTTCACTTGTTATGTTGTATGTGGAATGTATCCAAGAGGCAACAAATCCTATTCGAAATAAAGAGCTTTTGAAGAAATTGCAGTTCTTGATTTCTACTCGGATCTTTCTTGGAAGGGCAAAAGGAAATCTCTGCCGAAACTTTATTGAAGATGCTACGGCTGAGTATACGTAAGCTCGTGATGTGGCTTGTGTCAAGGTAGAGGAGGATGCATGGCGCCACGGGGGAGGGCTCTCTTGGCTAGGCTCAAAGACTATGAGGCAGCATGCCGCCTAGGGGATGAAACCCGGCAAAGGCCTTGAAGATGAATTCACTCAAGCTAAACGCGCACATGATAATTCTGAGCCATGGATATTATAGTGAACATTGTGATAAATATTACTAGAAACTCTCTTAAGAGAAATTGTATTTGTGAATATTTATTGCTGGTTCCACTGTTGTCCCATCACGAAGTTCCATATGCTGTATCGTAACGTTTACCAAAATATCAAGGGCGACAGGAAAAGAATTATGACTGCATTTCTTCATTCTTTACCATGGCATGCTCCTTATCCGGTCCCTTCACCATCTTTGCATAAATAGCCGCACAAGCCCACGCATCGAGCGCACCGTATTCCAGCTGCTCAGGCAACAGTGGCCGTGCCATCCAATCACTGCATTGTTCAGCCTTGTCGAGTTGTTTGCCAAGAAAGGTCTCACATGCACGAGAGAGTCCGAAATGCTTCAAGCCTCCAGGAGGAGCCATTTCTGCAATCAGATTACGAAGGTCCTTTACGTACAACATGTTCTCAGTCTGTGGAAACCAGTGAGCTGGTAAGACGCAAGGGCTAGCTCGGAGACGTTTTATGTCATCTTTCAATCCAAACCCGATCACGTGCTGTATCTTGGTTGAGCGCGAAAAAAGGTTTCCAACCGTAGCTTCAAGTGCATTGCAGCCCTCTTCTGTCGCTGTCAGCGCTGGGATGTCAAGCAGCAAAGAGTCCGTGACCGTACTCAGCTGCAACAACGCAACATAGTTGATACTCTCATGCCACTCGCAGTCAAACCCAACCGTCCTCTCTGCGTGGTTTTCCAGTACACTAAATTGCGCAAGCAGGTCTGCCGGTTCAGAGATGAGCTCAGGCAAAGGGAGAGCTTCGCCAGTATCAGAGTGTGGAGGATGCCCAGGGCAGCCTACATCGTCCCATTGCAGATAAGTCAGTTTTCTCCTCTCCATCTCTTCTTTCATTTGCAACGGATCGTGACTGTACTGCATTCCCCACAACTTTGCCAGTCTTTGTGCCGCAGCATGCATATTCGATGCACGTAAGCGTCGAAGGCTGAATTCCCGGATGTGTTCCCCCATAGTTTCTATTTCGATATCGTCTCCATGAAATGGTCGGCGACCACTCCCAGTATTTGCCGCAGTCGATGTTAACATCAAGTCTTTACTCACTTTCGCAACCATCTTATCCACACGATCAATCTGCTTGTCAACAATCTGAACTTGTTTTCTCTTCACAACTTTTGTTATAGTGTCACAAGCGTGGAGGAAGCGGGCTTCCGCATACCTTTCAGGGCCACCGTGTTCGTAGAATTTACTGGTCAATTTATCTGCACGCCGATACAGGCGGTGATCGAAGGCAATGTCGATAATAGCGCCGGCTGCAAGATGGGCAATAGAATCACGCGATGTAGAGGTAGGCAGGCTGTCAGTTAATAATGCTTCTGATGCCGCTCCATGAGGAAATGATGTCTCCATCATTGCCTCCTTTTCCTCTAAGATTGAAAATAATGGCTTTGATGAAACCACTGTATCGACAGCAGCGTCACAAAGAAGTTCTGCCGAGTGCCACAGATCTACTTCAGCGGCAATTTTTACCAACTTTTCCACGTTAACATGGTCCCACGGCCGAATGCTTGCGACAACAGACAGTGTAGGTGGAATGTCATCTTTGTTGGAGGCGATCTCCCCATTATCACCATACTCATAACCATCTTTAGTTTCATCACTTGCACTTGCAATTTTTCTGCCAAAAACACAATCCACAATATCAGCAACTGCTTTTGAAAGTTCCGTGTCTTCTTCTTCAGGATTCAATTTTCGACCAAAGTCACCTACACCAAAACCACTCTCCATCTTCGCTGCAATTTGCATATCAACAGAACTATTTAGTTTCGAATTTTTTCCACTCTGACTGCCTTGGGCGGATTGAGCCGTAATATTAACAGCAAGACGAAGCAATCCAAGCACTGCAGCTCGCGCCATAGAGTGTTTCGCAATTTGTGTCGTGCTCAAAACTTCTTCTTCAGAGTCGTCATCATTGTCATCACAACATGTCATTGTTTTAGAGCCTTCTTCGTGTTTCTGATACTTCTTCCCTGGTTTCTTCACTACATCATGCACTTTCTTCTGGTCGCTGGGGAGAACAGCACTAGTAATCATTCTCGTGATGGATACATCCGCAGAGTTTGTAGATAGAGCAAGTCCCATTGCCAACAAAGCGAGCGTACGCGAAAGTTCGCTCGTCTGTGATGAACCACCTTCATCATCTTTTGAATCAGAGATTTGCACGGAATCATCTGCCTTCAATGTGAGATTCACCACAGATTCAAGTGCACGCCATGCAAAAACGCCACTTTTACTAAGTCGCTTACGGGATTTATTCACGCGGTGGACTAGCTCATG
Organism: Bacterosira constricta; assembly: GCA_037356235.1. Lineage (NCBI taxonomy): Eukaryota > Bacillariophyta > Thalassiosirophyceae > Thalassiosirales > Thalassiosiraceae > Bacterosira > Bacterosira constricta. The sequence goes on from JAZGVS010001143.1 coordinate 5,902, forward strand.
GAGGGATTCTGTTGTAGAGATTGCAGTGCAAGCTAACAGTTTCAATAATGCTGAATTATCGAGGCTGTTGTCACGTTTATTTGAGTGGATGGTGTTGTTGGCATCAATATCATTCGTTGTGACGGCTTCATCCTCATCCCCATCAGTATTTGTTGCTTCTTCCACACAAATTAATGAGCTTTCCCGAGATAGACTTTGTAAGAGTTCAATTGCTCCGTGGATTGTTTTTGGAATGTNTTTTGTGCTTTCAAGCTGTTGGATGGAATTTTCTAGCATTGAGGAAACTTGATCAGCTACCAAAATATCCCCCCCCAAATGATTTTCGCTCATCTTGGTTGTTGTTGCCATGGTTATTATATCACGTCTATACACTACACGCCTTGCCTGAAGAAAATTTGACTGAGGGCAGCAAATAGTATGTTGTTTGCGGTGATGTGTACTGCAAGTGCGTCGAGTGAAGACGAAGGCTGTGGGCGGATGATGATGGCTGGGGTAATTAAATAATTTGCCAATTGGAGTTAATTTTTTGCCACTTCTCTCAAATGATGATACTGCTAGGGGAACTTTCGGCAACGTCGACACGGCTGACGGTATTGCGGTAGTAGATTTTGTTGCTACCACGAACAGGTTTAGGAATAGGATTGATGCGTGGTATACATGCATCAAAGGAGTTTCAGGATGGAATAGAGCGGGAAGATGGATGTGCAGTGAAGTGTAATGCGGCCAGTGCGTGCTGCGTCACCACCAAATTAGGTTGTGAGATCAGTGTGAAGTCAAACAGGCGTCCCCCCTCTAACGACCGAGGAGTAGATGATGAATGAGGATGATGATGATGATGATGAATGGTGGTGATTTGTGGTGATTGGTGATGGTCAATAATGGTCGGTGAAGTCAGTGCGAGCGAATCTGAGCGAGTGTCCATCCAGATCGGCGGTCCAGCTCACGATCGCCAACTATATAGGAATTCATATACTTCTACACATAAGCCATGTAAGATGTCGCTGAATTATAGCGGGAAGGATCCATCAGCCAGAAAGGAAGCAAATCTCTTCTTTTGCTTTTGTTCCGCGGTTCATCCTCTTCCTCTTCTCTTCTTTGTTTATTTGCTCGAAGAATAGACTATTTATTAAGATTTATTACCTGCCATTACCATACCACAGGATCATGAATCCCATTCCAAGGCACGCTGCAGCAATCGCATCGCTCACGAAGGCGATCACGCCACGCTGTCCAAAAATCCAAGGAGTGAGAAAGCACAGTATTGCATCGTCTTCAATTCGAGACAGAAAGAATAACTCCACGAGTGAAAGTGAACATATCATTATCCTCGGAGGTGGAATAGCAGGATTGTCCACTGCCCGGTACCTTCTTCACCATACTCAAAAAAATAAAAGCATTAAGATCACTCTCATCGACAAAAATACTGATATACTTCCAACAGACAATTTCAATTTGTCATTTTCATCCTACGAAGAACAAATATGCAGTCAGCTGCATTTAACTATTCCATCTCGAAGAAATGGAAACGTAATATGTCCATCATTGACAGTTCCTTGGACAACACGACCATTATGGAAAGAGGCAATATTGCCAGGGTTGAAGTCTATTATTAGCTCTAGTGGTGATGGATCTTCTCCGTCAATAACCTTTGATTGGTCATCCTTGATTGTGGATAGAAACATGGTACGCTTTTTTCGTCACCTTTTTTTTGTTTGTGCAACAGAAGATTAGAATGAACAAGGCTTAACTTTTTGTATCTTTGGATTTTGTCGTGATGCAACTAGTGGTCATTCGGCGCCCATTTCCTTCTCCAAAAGCTATTTTTTGGTCGTCCTGAGCATGAATCCAATAAAGGCATCCTAGAATACAACATGAAATGTCTAGATGATCCTTCCGATGAGTTAGTTCAAAGTATAGACTATGGCAGATGGGCTAAAGGGACCAAGTTACTGGATGGAACCATAAAGGATATGGATTCTTCCGGCGATATTGGATTGTTTTCTAGAGGGCTATTATACCAACTGTTGAGACATTATCATGATAGGTTCACTGTTATTTCAGGGGAAGATGTTTCAATGCTTCAGGTGAATGGGGAAGCGGTGCAAGGTGTAGCAACAATGGATGAAAATGTGAGTCAATTCAGTCGTAATTTATCGAGGTAGGGATTGTGATCATCATGTTCATCACATCAGTACTAAAAAGCAGTTTCGATCACGTACTTACGTCACCCACACTGTGCTATACATTACCAGGGCAATAAAACAACACGAGAAGCTGACAAGATTGTCATGGCGTTGGGAGTCAATTCCACATCACTATGCAAGAATATCAATGTCCCTTGTCCAGTGTATCCCGTGAAAGGGCACCTTGTAACAGTGTCTTCCAAAATCGATTGTAAATACAACTTAACTCTCGAAGGAGGAGTTGGATACGCTGCACCTATGGCACATGTTGATTCAGAAGGGCGGCGTCTTTATCGACTATCAGGTTTTGTAGACTTCACTCCTGACGTTAACATAGACTACAACAGAATAGATGCCTTGCTAGAAGCAGCAAGGATGCATCTTCCTGATTTGGAAATTGTTGACACATCGGCCTGCCATCGACCAATTTCCGCCGATGACAGACCTTTGGTTGGTCCAAGTGTTAGTTATCCTAATTTGTACCTTTGCACTGGTTTTGGAAGTCGAGGTTGGTCAGTAGGTCTGGCCTGCGGGAAAGTTCTTGCGAGTCAAATTTTGGGTATTAAATGTGAAATAGATCCAGAGCCGTACTTGCCGTCTAGATTTAGCTGGAGTTACAAATAATTGGAGTCTCCGAGCAAAAGAAAAAATATTCATTCCATTCTCTCTATCTAGTCCCATGAACAATCGAACTCGATAACTTCTTATCTCCGATATCAAAGATAGACGAAGGTAAAGATTGGAACTATCTGTTGCGCCTTTGTCGTGGCCCTACCCCATGAAGGGTGTCAAACACTCAACTTCTCACCTACACGCCTTGTCTGACGCAGACATAGCCATCTTCAATTGAAGGCCAGCAATACCACTGATCATTTAACCCTACAAATCATCATGTTCCATTGTGTGGTTCATGCAGCGAACTACATCTGAAGAAGTAACGGTTCTCGCAGATTCAGCCTAGGAATTGCGCATGAAAAAAACGGCTGATCCCTCGGCGCTCAACACTGTAGGCAGCGCAATTCTGATTTAAATCCATAACTAAGTAATTGGAAATTCGCATTCGTAATGATTCATTCGCTGTGATAATAAACTTTTTATGACATAGATGTATAATCTCCACTCTATCGGTTTTCCTACCATCCATATTTTTTCTTTGCATCAGCCCTGCCACCCCCCTTTCCACCAGCCGCACCTCCTCCCCCCGCTCCAAACCTTGCCAACTCCGACTCTGAAGCTCGATGTGCCTCCAACGAAATAGCACTTGCCATCAACTGATTAATCTGATGCTTCGACCGATGCTTCCCCGTCACACCCAACCCCTTGACATCCGTCCCAGATGATGGATCATACATGGCTATATTCCCACCCCCACCTCCTCCAGCGGTGGCAGCGCCAATATATCGTGCAGCCTTGGATGCAACGGCTGCAGCGTGGGCTGTGGGAGCAAACTCTGTCGGAGAGGGTTGGTGTAACTCGGTTGTTGCAGTGGCAGAATTGTGAAATGCTTGGCCTGATCGGAGGGCACGTTCTTCCTCTCGTCTTTGCTTTCGTGATTGGGGCATGTTGTTATTGATTGGCGGTGCTGCCTCTGACGTGTTTGACGTTGTTACTACTCCCGTCGCTTCTGCATTCATGTAAGACCGAGAGGCCACTGGATATTCTGGCATGGATGATGCCTGTGAATATTGTGGTACATTTTGTCTTGCGAAGGATGTCACAACGGGTGCTGCAGTATTCATTCGTGAAAATGAGGGCATAGCTGCCACTGGTGGAACAGGTTTGGATATGATGTGTTCCACTCCCCCCTGTGTTGATGTTTGTGGTATAGACCTAGCCACAGTTTTCGGTGCAGATGGTTTAGCAGAATGGATATCTACCACCTCTTTGCCCTTTTTACTTGTTCTAGTGGTTGATGATGTAAAACTCATGAATGCCATACCTAGTTTCCCACTCGTTTCATTAGTCGATGCATCACTTCTTGAACTTGTAATGTCTTTCTTTGAAGAAGATGGGCCATTCTTAGATGATGTCTTATGCAAAGGAGTCGATCGCAATTCACTCAACAATAAATTCAATTCTGTCCTATCTCTAGCACCACCACTTCCAGCATCATGTTCATTATGATGGCTATTGCCATCGTCGTTTAAGGATAGATTACGCCTCTTGCGTTTCTTCGATTGCGATCCTCCCCCTACCCCCTCGAACGAAGACGTGGACGAATCATCATTCTCCCCCCCAGTAGCGGTAGTACGCGTCAATCGATCGAATATTTCGGGGGGCAATACTGCTCCCAACGATAAAATTCGTTTCCCCTTCTTTTTCTTGGGTTGGGGTTTTGTGATCGACGGTGCTGGCTTTTGGTGTGTCGACGACGCATTGTTATTGTGCGCCGTGGCCGCAATAGTGACGTTCACAGCGGACGACGACGACGATGATGACGACGAGGAGGAATCGTCGCTGCCATACCCCTTCAAAAGATCCATGTTGTATTATTATGGTGCTCACTACTCTTCTTTGTCTCCTTCCCAGGTCCCACGTCCCACGCTCCGTCCTCC
>JAZGVS010001144.1:0-10642 GCA_037356235.1 Bacterosira constricta
TGGAAACTTTCCATAGGCACAGCTGAATCAATAAGCTGTGCCTATGTCCAAAAATGAAGGGAATCGGCCCGGCACAGCCTGAGATCTACTCTTACCATTTCGTAAGTAGCCATTTCATAGCAAACAGACAGTAGGTATCTATATAGAGCGAGGTATGCACACCATGCGCATTGATGCGCATAGTCCCGTGCAATCCCTACTTCCGTAAGCTATCAGAAGTCTATCGTACATTCTAGCAGAAGAGAAGCACCTTACGATTTATGATACGATGCATTCCAATTCTCCTTCATTCCACATCCGATCCATAATTAACCCCTGATCCGATCCGTTCACATTATTTATTCAGCTTCATCCTCCAGTTATCTTTATCAAAAAGCAAACATCTCTATACCAGGAGAATCTAACAACATCCCCAGCCCCAACCGCCGACCAAGCCTGATTCCAAAACAATGAAAACCTCAGCGAGAACGACAACTCCCCAACTCCGACGAACCATCCACACCCACGATGGAGCATCCACATTCTTCAACGAACCCCCCTCCACCTCCAGCACCACGGTCATCACCGCCCGCGCCATGCTCCGCTCCAGCTTCTCCAACTCAAGCCGACGCCGATCATCAACCTCCGACGTAACCCTCTCGCGGGCCAACTTGGACGGCGCAAGGACTTCCACCAAGTTTTGTCCTCTACCCAAGAAGGGATTTTTTAATTACAGAGCATATAGAGAACATAATAAGAAACGCAAGAAGAAGAAGACGGGTCATGACTCCAGCGACGATGATGGTTCAGCGGCATCCGTCGATGATGAAATTCCATTAAAGCGCGATCTAACGCGACGCAAACGAAATTCATTCAACAATAAGTACCTGTCTTTGGGTGCTCGAAACTTTAAACCGACGAATGTCACCGCCTACCTCGCCGCGCGTATCGAATCGGAAAAGCCCAATGTGGAGAGCGAAGTTTACAACCACGCCGCGGCTTTGGCGCATGTGTGGATGGGAGTGGGGGGATCGGGCTCGCCCAAGAGTCACATGATGGATGTTGCGTTGGTGGGGAGGGATGCTGTTCCGGTCCTCGCCTCGCGGTTCATATTGGCATCCTACAGTCCGGTACTTGAGGAAATATTCTTCAAACGTCGCGAATGTCAATGTTACGACGCAGCTTCCTCCAGATTGGTATTTGATTTTTGCAACAGTGATATAATCCGTGCAGCAGTACATCATTGTTTTACTGGAGAGCTACCCCCGGAGTTTGGTATAACAAGTCCAAACGAAAATGTGGCCCGGAATTTAGCCCAGCTGGATCATTTGGCACACATTTACAAATTCAGTGCGTTGGGGGAAGTGACATACCGCGCATTACGAAAGCTAATTAATCGACATGCCGTCTTGGCATGTGCGATATTTGATGAATTGTCCTATCGGGATGGTGCGGGTGCGCACGCAGTGGACAGTATTAAACGGTATGCATTGGACTCCATGCGTGAAATGCCCATGGATACATTGTTGGGGGGAGGTGTGCAGTGGATGAAGGAAGAGTCGGTAGAGGCAATCATGCAGGATCAGGATATGGACGTGGATGAATTTTACATGTTTAAGATTCTCAATGCGTGGTCGTTGGACAATAGCGATGGAAGTCGGCTGCCGGTAGCGCGGCGATTATCAGAGTATATCGAATTGAAGTTTATTGAGCCAGAAATGATACTGTCGCAGGTGAAGGCTTCTGGTTATTTTACACAAAACCAAATAACAGAGGCGGNCCAAATAACAGAGGCGGTCAAGTTGATCAAGGATAGTTTGGCCAACCTCGATCCACGCGAGATGGAACGAGTCTTGGTAGAAAATGCTGGGACAGAATTGGTCAATGGCATATACTGCCGTGTCAACGATGAAATTGGAATGGGCGAAGAAGAAATTTTGTTTGTCAAGGAGGCCGACGATGGATTTTCAGACGTGGGGCTGTACCTGTGGGGGACACAATGGCATATTGCCATGTGCGCCGACTATTCCAATTGCTTCTATTCCTGCAAGGACCCACCGGACAAGTCCTCTTCCGAACTAGTTCCGGGGAGTAAATGGGCAGTCCAGTATGGCGGACTGAATCCACCACCATATTGTACTTACCTGCCGGGAAGGTCTGGCATGGGAAGGTTGAGCAACTGTTCGATGAAGAGTCTCCTGGCGCCCAATTTAGAGGAGATGATGGATCCTACCATTGCTGAGAAGAGACGGTCTGGTTACTTTGATAAACGGACGAATGATGTGGCATCAAAACGTGCCATGACTTTGGAGCAGATGATGAATTTGCCGGAGGATCGGGAGGAGCAGGGGCTCATTAGTTAAAAGAAGGGGTCCATGACTTTGGAGCAAATGGTGAATTTGACGGAAGATCGGGAGGGGGTTCGTCGACATCACAAGTAACATGTTCTTGCATTAGTTTTGATCTTGGATAGCTTCATGAGTTCCCTTGTGTTTAGTGGGGGCATGTATATAATATACAACTATGTTGATCTTAGGCGATGATGGTAGCACCTTATTTATCAGAAATCGACTGGATGATACATAATTCCGTGTCTGATTGTACAGTAACAGGCAATAAGAGATTACTTTCATATTCAAAATGTTGACACTTGTGACCCCTTGTATTCTACGAAGTCTCCACTTGATTTGTATGATTAAATATTCTTGCTCGATGGCCAAAGTTAAAGTTAGGTACGATACCTTGTAAGTGAAAGTAGAGTGACAAGAACTTGCGCTGCAGGTAGTAGCGGTATTCTTACTAATATCGCAACGGAATAAAGTTCACAGATTGCAAGCAGATGGAAGATGAGCAAACAGTGCTACAAATTTGTCTACCCACAAAGAAGTACATGAGAGAAACAAACGAATACACTTCGTTACAAGAAGATGAGAAGGCAAGTCTGGAAGCGATTGGTTACAAGAACTGCAACGCCATCCCTTTTAGGCATCGGAGCTGCTACATAATCTAGGGCAATGGCATCTACCATAAACATCAAATGACGATTGAATAAAGTCATAACTAAATATTAGCTCAGTATGACCTCGTACTGGGAATGCTTGAAGATTGCGTGTCGATTCGAATGGAACTAGTCATGCGAAGCAAAAGCTGGATCCTTGCGCCAGAAAGGAGAGTGATAGATAATGTCTCAATCTTCCATGACACTCTTTTGTTTCTTCTCAACAAGATCATTAAGAATCGCCAATACCTCTTCCGTGACAGACTCAACATCCTTCCCCAAACGAAAGGCATCATCTTTGGATATCCCATCCAACTTTCCATCCTTGCCCTTCTTGACAATATCCATGGCAGCTCGTCGAATCTTACGCACACGTTGCCGACCATTTTCAGCCTTGTTACCCAGCTCCTTTACAATTTCTTTCCTTGTCTCCTCGCTCACCCTTGGTATGGGTATAATAACCACTCCCGATCCCCCCTCTTCAATGTACGGACTCAAGTTCATACCCGGCATGTCTCGCACAGCATCTCGAACATCACTCGTCACCGATGGATCGTAACAACTAATCGTGGCCCGTTGTGCGTCTTCAATCACCACCTGGCCCACACTGCTCAATGCTACCATCTCCCCGTAGGCAGAGACTCGCACAGAATCGAATAGTTCGGGAGTCGCCTCCCCCCCGCGGATGGAGGCTAATGCCTTGTCAAGATAGGCCACAACCATGAGCATATTGGACCGCACGGCAGTGGATTCTGGTAAGAGAGGATTGCCATTATCATCTTCCTTTGGGCCGAAATCATCGTCTGATCCACCACCACCACCACCCGTATCATCGCCATCGTCATCGTGCGATGTGTACTCAGCGTGAGAGGCAATTCTGGCCTTTTTGCTCTTCCCCTTCTTTTCCTCGCGTTTAATTTTAGCCTCCTCCCTGCTCTCGGTGTGGGCCATTTCATCGAGATTTTGAATGTGATGGCCCACTTTGCTTCCCTTTCGTCCGAAGGATCGAATAGTTGATCCTAGCGGCATGAATGTCGAGTTAGTTGGGTGAATGCTGGGTGTCAAAGAAGTGGATCCTACTTGTGCTGATGTTGTTGATGTAGGGACGTTAGCTGTCGTTGCCCAATGGTAGTGTATCGAGCGGCGTCCAAGCGAGGATGTAGCATTATTATTGAAGCCGAATTGACCAGCTCTTGATAGTTTATTTATCACTGAGGGGCTGCCTCGTTTGGCAATAGTTATTCCGACGGATGCCATGGTGCAGGGTTATTGTTATTGTTATTGTTATTGGTTTGTGTTTATTATTATGTTATTTGAGATTTGAGTGTCAAGCAGCTTCAAGCATCGTTGATGTGCAGTTCTCACTAAAATATCTCGTATTATCTGTCCGTCGTTCCCAATTCCCATGCGTGCCTCTGAAAATAAATGAATACAAATTGACGACAATACGAAGCTCAGTCCCTCAGTTATTGCCAATGAGTTGCTTTTCACAGCTTTATTCACGCCATTCTTCCTACATTCGATCATTCTCAATTCTCGACTCTCCCCCTCGCTGCTGCCGTCTGCCGTGCTGATTGCCCATAGCACCTTTTGTAACAACCTCACATACCATCCACTAGCCTACACCATCTCGCCTCTCCATTGACGCAACAGCAAAGGGAACCGCACGTACACGCGGACAGACAACAGCCAACAAACACATCGGCGCATTCCCCTCCTCCGATTTCCATTATTTATTCCCCAAAGATGGCGCTTTCCAACAAATCCACGCTAACAACAATCGGAACCCTTCTCATCCTCCACTCCGCATACTCCTGCCTCCACTACCGATCACTCGCCCTAGCAGCCGATCTTCTAGACACATCGTCCCCTCCCGCGGATGTTGTCATTGAGGTATTTCTAGGATTTGCACTCTGTCTCGTGGGTCAATTATCATGTGGTCCCTTCCATGAGGTTCGGGTGTCGAATGGGTCGTTGTTGGGGAGCATTCAGAAAAGAAAGAGGGAGATAGTGGCGCCGGCGTATAGGACGAGAGATTTTGATTTGTTTACTACGCGGATGAAGTCGTTGGCCATGGCGAAGAGAACTGATTGAGAGGTTGCTGACGCTGTGGAAAGAGGTTTAAAGTGATTGGTATCTTTAGAGGGCATTGTTATGAGTCGTCTCGTCTGGAAAATGAAACAAAACTGCCAATTGACTTATCGGGACATCTTTTCAACAAGCATTTTTGGCGGCGGATTGGGTTGCCATATCCACCCTACTATAGTATCTTCAGGGATCTTCACCAAGTCCAAAATACTTGCACCATATTTGGAAACAATGGTTGATTTTAGGTGTGAAGTTAATGTTGGTTCTGGGAAAAGGGATCGACAATCAACAGGGATAGATCGCTGTTCATAATAAATTCGTAACAACAACATCATCTCAGTTTCAATCAACAATAAAAAAAACGCATGTGTCCGATCGCCACAGTCGACCATGATGTCCAGAGAAGCATCGGTACACCTATTTTTTCAGCTTTAGTTTGTAAGTCCCTTCCTGCCAATGGACGAATTGGTTGTCGTTGTTGGGTTGAAAAGTGGAACCAAAATGATTTGATATATCTGGAATCATCGTGAAAAGGATGAAGAATTGAAAATTACATTACAGATTCCGGTGGATGGTTGTCCTGCGAACTTGGCAAAAGATGATATTCATTCTCGCGACTTACATGACAGACACCAGCAAGAGTTAGAACAAAGTGCAATCATATATATATTATTTTATCGGTATTAATAGGGCAGTGCATGGTCTCTTCTGTCATGTCACAATCATTTCTAGGTGCAGATGCCCGCTCATGCTTCTGTTCGCTTACAAAACAGCTTGTGGACCGGCCAATGTTCTCTCTGGTGCTCACGACAACAATACATTTCTAAACCATTGCATCCCTTACATGCAAGCAGCTGTTTCTGTTCATCATCATCGCCAAGGCGGTTGGTTGCCCGGCATGTGAAGAGTCCACATTTCATTCTTGACTGTTGCAAGTGGTAGTAAAGGAGTGATTTCATTCTATCCTGCTGCTGGTCAGCCTCCGCCACCACATCGACATTGCTACAATCACGAGCAAGACTACTGATGAGGGGGTGGACATAGTCCAAATGCGGAGAATGATCTTTGATTGTAGGTTCAAAAGTACCATCCTCCTCATGCTTGCGAATGTACATTGCTAGGTTGAACTTGTCGCTGCCGCGATCACTGTCTTGAATCAACAATCCTCCTATTTCGGTCCATCATGCCAAAATCTCAAGTGCCGAAATGATTGCAAAGGATGGACCTCCAGTTTAAGGCATGTTGTAATCTATCCCCTCTACACTACCATCATGAGGATTACTGTTCAATACTACAAAAAGAGGATCTAGTAGTGGGCGGCAGTCAGGATCACAAGTGCCTACTGCTTGATCTCTTTTGGAATTCAATGTCACAGCAAATACAGCTACCTTCTGGGCCAACGACGACCATGGTGCTTCATCATCGACCGTGATAAGCTTCCAACTTCCCATCCGGTATAGCAGAGGGATAATTCGGGTAAATGCAATCAACGCCCAGTTCAGCTGACTCAAGTAGTCATGATTTGTGGCCGTATCTAGTACCTTGTCCATGTACTTGAGGCAACATGGCACGAGAGAGAATGGGTCCGAAAGAGATTGAAAACACGCAACAGGCGAACGAGCGGCGAACAGTGATATGGTGGTGGCTGCGGCGATGCCAAGTTTGGGAATGGTGGAGAAACACCCGTTCACCAGGAGGACCAATTTGTCCATGGTGGTCGGATGTTCTCTGCTCGGGGCGCTATACCACGAGCGAAAACTTGTCAAGATCTGAAGAAGGTGGTCGACAGCATCCTCCTCCTCGTCCTCCTTCTCTCTCAACAAGAGGTGGTTGATGACTCCCAAAGTGGTAATTACAATGTGAATATGTGGAGTATCACCGCCATCTTGGTAGTAGTCGTAATTTCCAGAATCTTGATAACTTTGATCAAAATTTTGATTGCATCCAGAGCGCTTATATAGCAATAGCATGTTACGAGCCTCCTCATAATGTTTCCGCAAATGGTTCATGATTTTGCACCACTCAATGATGCTATCGGAAACATCGAAAAATGTTTTCAATAGGGAATTCAGATATCTCCCCAGTGGTGGCCCAGACATCCAGGTGTTCTGCTAGGGTGCAGCCATCAAATTCTCCACTGCCGCCCTGGTGATCCCACCATGAGGAAGATTGGGGCCCTACACACGACGCGACATACCTACATATTGTAGCAAGAATTTTGGGGACAAGATTTTGATTTTGTTTGTGTATCCAAGCAGATTCTTACGCAAGATGCAAGCTTGCGCTCTGCACTGATGGCATCTCCAGCAGACAAATCCAAACTGCGTCAATCATGTCTAGGGAAACAATGTTTGATTTTAGGTGGACTTAAGGATGGTTCTGGCAAAAGGAAACAACAAGGATAGAACATATTCATAACAACCACAGTTTCATTCTTCTCAATATGAAATCAAAACGGGATGGCATGGTTGGTTGTTCCAATGCGACTGCAGTGGCGGCGATCTCAGTGAACCATGCCTAGAGAAAATTCGGTACACGTCTTTTTTTCGGCTCTAGTAATGTAGGCATCCTGCTACCAATGCACCCATAACAAGATTGTGTAGATGTGAAAACTAGTGCGACACTTCTTCTACATTCTCCCAATTGAACATTGTCTTCAATCCAGGAGCTATAATACACTTCAATCAACAAGTGGATATTTAAAGACAAGAATACATAAATATCCCTTCAGATACGTTGAACACAATAACTCTCTCAAGCAAGCTCTCCAAGGAAGCCTTCGATTTCACTATTGACCTTGTTGGGACAGTCGGCTTGGATCCAATGCGAGCAGTTTTCAAATGCGACAAGTTTATTGTTCTTGAGATACTTCCCCATATTCTTGAAAATATCATCGCCGAGAGCAGTATCATCCATTCCTCTGATAATGAGAGTGGGGAGAGGAAGGGGATTCTCATTCGTCCCATAGTCACCTTCGTCAGGTTTTCCAGGTTGCTGGACAGCAGAGCGGTAATAATTGAGCTGTGCCTCCATTGCACCTTCTTGAAGAGCATTCGCACGATATGTGTTGATTAGCCAAACAGGTGGATTGGCCCTCTTAGTGGCATTCATCATATTGCCAATCAGCCAAGCGTTGCCAGTGAGGAATGTCTTCTCTGGCAACCAAGGCATGCTGAAAAATATCATGTACAACGATGCCCAAACCTGCTTTAGCGACATATTTTCCTCAAAAGCCTTCGGTGGTGGTATGGCAAGCGAGACGTATCCAACAAGGTCGCCGTTTGTTTGCGTTTGCTTCTGACAAACAAACGACCAGCAGATGCTGGCACCCCAGTCATGTGCGACGAGTAGTGGTTTCTGCTTCTCCTCAGATAGATCATTAGTGGCATACAAAATCACTGCTCGTAAATCTTTGACCAGATGATCATAAATATTATACTTGTCGATGCCAGATGGCTTGTCACTCTTCCCATATCCACGCATATCCAGGGCGAGAATTGGGTGGCCTGCTCTACTAAAATACTCCATCTGTTCGTGCCACGATACCCAAAGCTCTGGAAACCCATGGACGAATACAATTGGTCTCTTTCCCTTCTTTCGTCTTCGGCCTGCGTCAATGACGGCGTGAAGCCTCACGCCGTCATTAGTAGTGATGGTGATGTCGGTGAAGTTGTCAGCAGCGTTGACGCCATCGCTGGACTTGACATGCCGAAGGAGAGAAGCTCCGAGCTCAACAGCACTGGGGTTGTACGCCGGCGGGTGCTCTCCCTTAATCAACGACAGGATTACATGCGGGGCGACCTTGAGGGCTCCAGCAATCGATCCGAATAATATCCGAAGGCTGAGATTAAAGTAGTAGGACAGCATTCTACAAGGCAGACAGAGAGGAAACCACTACAACAACAGACAACAGCGCGACGGATTTATACTCTTCTATCGTTTCCAGATTGTTTGGTGTTTCAATCTGTTTCAATGTTCAATTTCAATGTGCTGGTGTTGTGGAATGTGGAATGTGGAAGTGGAAGAAGAACTGAGCGAGCGAGATATGTAGAGAAGGGAAAGAAGAGTTCCCGCCATATCTTTTTGCTCCCGCCACTTGTTTGCAGATGAAGGGGGGACGGGGGCGGGGGGGTTGACTGAAAACTGAATACACTTTTTCTATCGGTGTTAGATCCAAGGAAGAGGGCATGTGATGATCAACAGTCATCCAAGATCCAAGCGCCATAGCCGTTGCAATGCTGCTGGTTGATTGACGAGCAATGATTTGTCTATGGGCATGTGAAAAATACGATACTTAGCTGTACTTAGACGAGTCTTGCACTGTGTGAATAGTCACTGTGACTGTGTGTACATGGCATTCTGCAGGACTGTGAAGAGCCCCTGACATGAATTTGAGCCTAGGAGATTGACCGCTTACCATGTTACTGGTATGTAGAGAACTTGCACATGAGCTCGTCGTAAACCAGACAAGATGGAGTGCGTACTAGAGATTCAATATTAGATCACAAATATCTAGGCTATTAGAATAGAACACTCTCACAAGGTTTCAAATTGGAACAATTAAGAGATTCGACGTAGTGGCACAAAGCAGTCCGCTTTGGTCTAAATTGTGCAGATGAGCTGTCGGGATTGCAAGCTATAAGGGCCGGATCGTAAGGAGTAGGTACATAGACATAGGTACATAGGCATCATAGGTAGGCAATCTGAACCAGCATGATGACCGTGGCCATGAACATGATAGACTCATCCAGGCTCAACCTTCATCGCCGCCAGCATCATCATCATGTCCATTAATTCCGCCATGGGCTCTTCATAGTACTACGTTTAATGCGGCCACGGTCTTTTTACTGTATTACCATTAAATTTAAATTAAAGATCAGTGAACATTATTTGAAGCCATTTATCTTAATAGTTGCCTTGATTACTGCTATATTTCCGTTTATGATCATCCAATACATTGACCCTAACATGCCATACTAGCTCACGATACGATCGTCTGTGGATTCATATGTGGATTTGTAGGCGGATTCATCGGTGGATTTGTGTGCGGGTTTGTATGTGGATTCATGGGTGGATTTTAGGTAGATTCATCTGTAGATTTGTATGTGAATTTTGTTTGATTCGGCTGTTGATTCGACGGGTTGGTTCATATGCTATTGATGGATTCGCTGTTTGGATGTTGATGTTGATTCGGTGGCTGTTAGTTTGTCTATTGATGTGTCTGTTGATTTGGCTGTTGAGTAGGTGAATGCTGATTGATTCGCTGTTCGGCTGTTGATTGATTCGCTGTTCAGCTGTTGATTTGGCGGATGTTGATGATGCGGCTTGGTTCGTCGGCTGGTGATTTGTCTGTTGATTCCTCACAGAACCCACTATTCTATCTAGTAGTTCATACATATCAATATGTACCTACCCCTCTACTTACACTCCGGCATACACTTAATATTGTAACGTAAACATTAGATTACGTTTGAGGCCGCCACCGCCACGCTGTGGGTAGATACCCCAAATTGTGGCCTTCGATAGGTAGGTACTGGTATTAAACATCTTATTCAGATCTTCCGATGTAACAGATCG
>JAZGVS010001145.1:0-10615 GCA_037356235.1 Bacterosira constricta
CATATATTGCCCATTTTACCAAAAATAAAAGACTCACGCCAGCTAGTAAGCGCCTCCATACTTTCTTTCAAACTTTGTTGTCTAACTGGAGGGTTCTAGAGTGTGGATGGAAGGGTCATCCATCCTAGAATACCAAGCCATGCTTTCTACCTCACCAAGTGTATAGGTTCGACAATGAGGTGTGTATGGGCATGCGATGGACATGGATGACACAATATCAATGTATACATATCATTATGTTCCCAACTGACAGCTAGGTGCTTTCAAATATCTCTGTGTAGCAAGCTTGCTGCAAGGAATGGTGTTTACACCCACCAAGTGGATGAATGTATCAGGAGGTATATCTACATCTCTGATGTACATGACACAAGGTAGACCAGTCAATTTCTGGACACTAACCTAACCAGTTACTTCCTTTCAAAAAACATCCTCTCAATTGAAGGATTCCACAGAGTATGCATTGATTGAACCCCCCTGGCAGGATACACTCCAGGATTGGCATTTGCAAACCTGGCAAATATATCCACCAATTGTACATGTTGTGATTTGTGTATGACAATGTGATGGACCTGGCGCAATATATACCAGTCAAGGTCAAGGTGTGGCCAAATATCAATTACTTCTTTCTTCAACAAGGCAGAGGCAGGGTATGGATGGGGTGGGATAGTCATGTCACTAGGATGCTGATCCAGGCTTATCAGGTATGGTACATATATTAACTGAGTGAGTGGAATGTGTCAAGGGCATATTTTTTAATCTCTGTTGTACATAAAACACCACACACAACTCAAATTGTGGGGCCAAGAACTTCTATCATCTTCTTCCTTTTACTTTTGAAATCTACAGCTTGGTACAAGTGTTCCAGGTCCAGGGTCTTGTGGATAGATTGGATGACCATGCCAGTGCTAGACCAATCCAGGCTTGATATACCTGATAACAAACACACCTACTGGGTGTATAATATGTTGGACAATGGACATGTGATGGACATCGTGCAAGATATATATGTCAATATGTGGCCAAATGTCAGTTACTTCCTTTCAAAGATCTCTGAGGAGAAGAATGGCCCCAGTGTGTGTGTGTGTGTGTGTGTACAACTTGGTCTTTGGTCACAGTAACATCTGCCCTCATCTGATACCAATCACAGACAGAATTAACAATGGCATATGCGCTTATGGCTAATAAGATTAAAAGGCTATCACATATTATAGCACAACCACTTTATGGATCGGCAAGATCCTCCACTTCATCTTCACTAGCTACACCGGTGTCAGTCATGGTCATGGGGCTAAAGCCCTTGTCACCTCCAAACCACAAGGTTGTTCACAGTGGAGCCCCTTTCCTTCTCAGCACTGTTCGAAGATGATTCAATTGACAATAAAGGAGGTGATGGTCTGTCTACACACTTGCCCATATTGCTCAATGTGTACAAGACAGCTGTCTCCAAGGTATCCTTTTACGATGGATAAACACAGGTGCCCATTGTTGCATCCTTTCTAGGTATCATGCCACTCATCCTGCCTATTTCCTCAATCCATCACCTTGTATACCTTTCTCAAATCAATGAAAATTGCCATACAGTGGCTCTTGCTCCAAACATGCAGGCTTCTGAGTCAACTTCACCTCTGTTGTGGCAGTGCCTGTCTCCCTGCCTGTGCATTTAAAAAAGGCTCTAGGAGGCCTATCCCACGGTGGCAGTCACTGCCCCCCTCATATATTTCCTGTGTTAGCTTTGTCTCCTATAAAATCCTTAGATCTATACGCATAGACTCCATTACCCTTCAAGATCCTTCTAACCCTTCATTCTGGACACTGTGGATATTCCATGCCATGACAGAGAAGGTCCCTTTACTATCTGTTTGGGTTGGCGGCTCATACATCTAATTTATTAAGATAGCTTTAGCTTTGCGGCATCCATGATGGAATCCACCATAAATGGGGCCACAAAATACCATATCTCAGGCGTTACAGCCTCCAACAAGTGCATTTTCCAAATGCCTCGTGGACCAAGACCAACCTCCATTCTTGCCAGAGAGGGGGAGTGCAAACAAAGTGATATCCTCTACCTCTATAGGATGCAGTGGGTAGCTATTGCTGCTGTGTGAGTGCATACAGTACTAAGGTATGAACAAGATTCCAGGGTGAGGATGGGGGTGGGGGGGGTTAGGATGGTGATACCCTATGCTTTTTAGGCATGATATACACCCACCAAGTGGATGGAATGTGCAATGCTGCAGTATATCTATACCTCTGTTGTACATGACACACCACAGTCAACTAAAAACTGGAAGCTCATTCCTTTCAAAAGTGGTGGCTTAGCAGGAAGATTTAGGTACACCCACCAAATGTTTGAGTTTGAATAGGGCAATATAATGTGTATAAGCATGTGATGGTGATGGATATGGATCAAGACAAGTCAAGATGTGGCCAACTGTCAGTCAATTCCTTTCAAAAATCTCTGATTAACTGAAGGGTTCCAGGATGCGGCCGGAAGGCATGGTAAATACACCAACCAAACGGGTAAAATTAAAATAGACCAGGATGCAAATTTTTATCTTTTATGGACATTGCAAGAACTCGCAGCATAGCTCCTTTAAAAAATCTTGTCTGAATAGGAGGGCTCCATGGTACTGATGGATGAATTAGATGGTCATAGCAGAACCTGGAACGCCACTCTAAATGGGCTTGTCATACCGGATAAATTGCTTACAAAGTGTATGGATTAGATCAGGAGGTGTGTATGGACAAGTAGTGATGGGCATGGCAAATGATGAACATGCCGCTATATAGTGGCTAGCCAATGTGTTCCCAACTGTTAGCTAGGTACTTTCAAATTCAAAACCTCCTCTTAACTAGAGGGTTCTAGTTCTATATGTTGATGGATGGGACCCACATTACTGTCAGGGTGCCACTCAAGACTTATCATGCAAGGTACATACTTCCACAAAGTGGATGAATGTTTCAGGAGGTATGCATAAATATTTTGTGTATATTACACAATGCTTGCATTATTAATTGTAGGGACTTTGTAATTGCTTGTCAAATTTTATATTCAGACCCTCCCCATCAGGGCTTCCTACCCGAGCACTTTTTTTACTTTCGGGTTTTGAACGGGTACTACCCGACCCGATAGTGCCCGGTGCGGGTATCGGGTATGCCACCCGATACCCGTCGGTGATTTGTTCGGGTTTCGGGTACGGGTATCGTATGGTATCTACTGACTCAGTATGTAAGTACTAATTCCTACGTAAAAATGATAGAAGAAGCCATCAGATGTACGATGACGCGCCGACCACACGATTCATTTCAGATCTTTAGGTATTCGCTGACTCAGTGTCTAAGTATTAATTCCTACGTACAAATCATTCGAACTCAACGCATGGAATATTCGCCGCTCTACCGTTAGATTTGATGGACCCTGCTGAACTTGACTTCCCGCCACCCTCCTAGGGAAATAATAACAACCATGTGCAATAGAAACTGGCCACCTATTTTTTCGGGATGACCCCTTCTCTAGACCAGGCCTAGACGATGACAAGAAGCATCTACTACCAGAAGACCTATGTCACAGCCGAAGCGAAGCGAAGAGGGATTTTTTGCACCAACAATACAAGTCCAAGGCACAAAACAATACACCTGCAAAGCAACGTCCGTCAGAGTAGCGATTGGTCTGGAGTAAGCAAGAACCAAGAACTGCCAGTGAGAATATAAGTGATCAATACATAGATAGTCCTAGCTGTTTGTCTGAAAGGAGAGAGAATAAATTAAAACGTTTAGAGTCACAGCCGGCAGGAAAGAGCAACAGCACGATCATGTCGGGTTTCTATTCCCAAAGCGAGATATCGAAAGATGGCTCCTCCTCAATCACCTCCAAAAAGTCAAAGTTCCTACGCAAAATGTTCTCCTCGAAACGAATAGGTTTTGCCAACACCGACCGAGCCGATAGCGCCACCCGTCGGGGAGGGGCATCGCACGACCGAGACCCTCCTGCGGGCCACACGGTGGAAGAAAAGGAGATCTCTTCCTTCAACGACAAGGGGAACGAATTCTTCGGAAGGAGGGAGTACGATGCCGCGTTGCGCATGTACAGCGAGGCTTTGAAGTTGCTCAAACACCCCACCATTATCATGGATGGTGATAATGATGGTGACGAATACATGCCCGCTGCCATGAGGAGGTTTCGTACCGCTCGTTGTCTTGTGAATGTCGGCGCTGTGCATATCCGACGGGATAACTTTGAGGGTGCCATTTCTGCACTCGAGTTGTCAATGCGGCAATCGAAGCTGGTAAGCTCCAGCAGCAGTCACTATTATCGGGCGTGTGAAGTGATGGCGGATGCTCTCGAGAACATTGGTCTTATTCTCTTCAAGCAGAAGAAGTATGATCAATCCTCCATCATGTATACCGAAGCTTTGGAGGCGCGGCGAAGATGCCTTGATTTGATGGAAACAAAGCATAACAAGAGGAGACTCACAAGGTCGAAGGAAGAGGTGGCGAAGTACAAAGAAGAGAGAAATTCGTGTATGCTCGAACAGTCAGTTACTCTTTTTTACATGTCACTCTTACGAGAGAGGCAGGGTAATATCGAAGAAGCCGCGGAGAGATGCGAGGAAGCGATCAGTATACGGCGAGTATCCATTCCAAATACCAAGCAGGATCCAAACTCTCTCAATCTTTTCTACACCATGGGAAGGCTCTATTGCCACGATGATGTGAAAAGATATAAGGACGCTCTCGGTTACTTCCACGAGGTTCACCAATTGAAATGTGAAGTTTCCGGTAATGATCATCTTGATGTTGTCCCGTCACTGAACAGCATTGCCTTCATCTACAACGAATTGGGGGATTACAATATGTGCATAGTGGTATCTGATCGTGCGATTGATATTGCAACGAATGGCCGAGGACTGAATAAAGAAACTTGTATTGCATATGCCAATAAAGGAGATGCTCACAAAAAGCTTCACGATTATGATAAGTCAATTATTTCGTACGTGACGGCACTCGAGACGCAAGCAAAGTGTCTGGAGGCAAATGATGAGATGAACGCCGTGGTGCACGAGAAGTTGGCCGAAGCCTACCTCCATTCCCATGACTTTGAAAAGGCCATATCTTCATTGGAAATGTCAAATGTCATTAAACGCCCCTCCCAAGACCCCGACAGCGATGAACTCGCCAAATCCTATGCCAAACTAGGATTGTATCACGACAAGGGTGGAGATGCCGCCAATGCTATCAAATGCCATACCCGGGCACTGCGCATCTTCAAACACCATGACAATAAAGAATCAGCTGCAAAAGAGCATAACAAGATTGCGGGTATTTTGAAGTCAGCGGGCGAGACGAACAAGGCCATGGAGCACTATATGGCTGCGTTGTGGCATTCTCGGGAGGCGAAGTTGCCTTCCACGGATCCTATTGTTGCGGATACAATCAAAAATGTTGCCTCGTTCCAAAATGTTAGGGAGTAGGAAGTCTGTCATACAGTATATTTTATATATGTGTCAATAATACTATGTTTGCATGGCGTCTTGTTCCGTTCCTTGGTGTGAACCTATTAAGTTACATGTAAGACAAACAAAAGTATAATAATGCCAAATTAATTGGAGTTTTATCGCCATCGTCAAATGAATCAGACACAATTTGCGGAGGCTCGGTAGAATTGCCAACAGTACTATCCTCATTCTGGTTAGGCTGCATCATTTTCTAATTGCTCAGCCTCTTCCTTTTCAAGAGCTTCTGTCGTACCATTTTCAAGAGCCTCCGTCTTTGCCTTCTCGAGAACTTCTTCCTTTTAAATAGAGCTATTTTAGGTTATGTGAGAGACAAACAAAAATTATAATAATATTACGAAGTTATTGAGTTGGTGTTGTAAAGCCAAATTAATCGGAGCCATACACATCGTCGTCGTCAAATGAGTCGGACACAGTTTTCGGAGCCTCAGTAGCATTATCAACAGCACTATCCTCCTTTTGGTTGAGATCGTCAGCACCTTGTGAGGCTGCATCATTCTCTATTCGATCAGCTGCTTCCTTATCAAGAGCCTCTGCATTAGCTTTTTCAATGGCCTCTGCCTCTGCGTTTTCAAGAGCCTCTGCCTTTGACCTTTCAAGAGCTTCTGCCTCGGCCTTTTCAAGCGCTTCAGCCTCAGCCTTCGCCTTTTCAATAGCCTCTTTCTCTGCCTTAACTTTTTCTGCAGCTTTAAAAGCTTTTTCTGCCAACAATGCCGCGGCTTTGGCCTCTTCCATGGCATAATCAACCGAACCAAGCGCCACTTCTAAACATCCGGTCATGTAAGGTTCAAGGCAGCTATTAAACTCAGACTTCATTTTGGATGCGACCTCACGCAACCTCACAGCCTCGCCACGCAATCCAGGTGTGAGGACAGAGCGCTCGTTCGCCTGAAGTGCCATTTTGGCATCGGCAATAAGCTTACTTTGAGCAGATCGAATGGCAGGAAAGGCACCTGGGAGAAGACACCGACGCAACTCATTCAGTCCACTCAGGTAGGCATTAAGAAAGCGTGCTAAGGGTGGCAGGGCCAGCAATTTCCTAGGCGGCGCTGGTGTTCGAGAAGATTGCACTATTTCCACTCCATCATATCCAAATCCACCATTTCCATCCTTACTGGAGGATGTTTCTGTTCCAAACAAAGGTCCTGCGACCCCCGCATCTCTACACGCCTTGAACGTTTCCATCATTCCATTCAAACCGTCAGTCCAATGCCCTACAATCATTTCGGTAAGTCGAGGCTCAAATATCGGAGCGAGCAGTGGTTGAAAATCAGCGCCTACGCGGCCCATACTAGAGGCAAAGAAGGATGCAGAATCCAGGGCATCACGGAGAGTGGCAGTAGCATTAACATGTGTCACGATATTTGAACTAAGGGTTGTCAAAAATGTTTGAATTCGGCGTGCAGTCCACATGGAAAGAAGGGAAAAGGAATGATCGTGGTGGTTGTTGGATGATGAAGCCGTAGAGGGAGCGAATGAGCCTCGAAAAATGGCAAGAAATTGTGTAACAATTTCAAAGCATCTAGAGAAATGTCATAAAGCATGGAGATGAGGCATGACACAACTGATAATTTGACCAGATTCATAAACTGCAAAGCAACTCACCTCGTTCGATACCGCTCAATCCCATCCAAAATCTGCTCCGCCTGAGCTGACGTAGACGAACTTCCCTTATCCGAAGAAGCCGCCACAGCCACCGCCTGTGCCGATCCAATCTTGGTCACTCCCCCCTCGAGCCACGCATCCCGCGCCTCCAAAAAGTCAACCTGAAGTCTCATTTCCATTGCTGCATGGACTCCCTCCAATTCATGATCTGCGGCAGCAGCGGTGGATCCACTGCTGCCTTTGATATTGTTTCGTCGCTCTAATTCAACTCCGTTTAATCGTCGTAGTGCCGTCACGACCTCGAGACATTGGGGCATGGTCACATCCTGACGTAGTCGATGAATGAGCATCCTTCGTAGATCTGCTTCTCGGCGTCGGATTTCGGAGACTACTCCTGCGACGACATCTCCCTTTTTGTTGTGTTGCGTATCATCAGTATTTTGTTTCTTTCCATCCTTCGCATCAGACTGTTGTTGTCCTGAACTCTCCAACAAGTGCCGTCTCTCCAAAGTGTTGGCAAACCCTGCAATACTCAAGGCATCCTCGTACAAAGAACTGCGGACGCAGGCATCCATAAGAGAAGGCAACTCCAATAACTCTAACAGAGAGGAGTGCTGCATCAAAGTCCGACGGCGCAGACGGTGCTTCTCGGCCAAATCTGCCAGCAACGCCGATGCTGGCTGGACGGGCTCCTCGCCATCCTTCTCGTCATCATCATCATCCCCCCCTTCTGCAGAAGTAGAATAATTCGGATCCAAAGCCCTCCCCACTCTCTTCACACTAGGCTTTGTCTCGCGTTCAATCTCAATTAACAACTCCTGCAGTGCCTTTTGGATGGAGACGCTGCGTCGCTCGGCAGCGACGAAAGTTGAGGCGTGTTGTGTGCAGAGAGTGCGCCATTTTTCGTCGGCAAGTGTTACGGCGTGACGGGCGGCGATTCGTTCGTCGGCCTCGTAGGCTGAGGAGGAGATTGGGGGGTTGGTGGAGGAGGTTCCTGCTGTGTCGGCCGCCATGGTGGTTAGATGTAGGATCTTGAATTTGAATCTATGTCGGATCTTGAATATTTTGCTCTTCTGCTCTGGATTTTGGTGCGAGTCATGTGAACCTGAAACCTGAAGTAACTTGAAGCGCAAAATAGACTTTCTGCGGGGATGCCCGCCAGACACCAGAGCCAGAGGAGACGCCGCGCCAATTTTTGTCCGTTGGTATATGTAGTACAATATCCGGCTTTGGCGCACGCGGTTGTAATGTATCTATGCTCGACACTGACCATGAGATTGCCGCTGGCTCAACTAGCCGACACTACATGAACAAATTTCCTACGATCCTACGCTTGCCTCCTTAAACCCTTACTGAACATTTTGAACCATGAGCGAACCAACGGTACGGAGAAAACGGATCTATCCCCATGGCATAGCTATAGAACCTGAACAAGTCACAGATGACATTATGTCACCAGATGATGCCACCGCTGCTGGTAGCGCTCAGCCCAGCATATCTGATTTTTTCGTCACAATGGTTAGTATCGTTTGATAGGGAATTTGATGCAACTGTTTTCTGTAATTTTTGTCTCTTATACTATACCATTTACATTATTATTATTATGTAATTCATCCCTATCTATTCCTCTATTTAGTGTTTCTTTGCTCGATTGGGATTCGTCCAACCGCCCTCCTGCCTAAAATGTGCATACCGCTCATCGGGATGCGGAGATACTAAAAACGCTGAGAACGAATCTGCTGCTTCGTCTTCTTCGTGCTGCGAGTTAGTGGCATGGAGGCGAGATGCCAATATTGCCCTCCATCCGGATAAGCTCGAGGAGAATATCGTATTCATCACGTGCGATACGGCAAAGTCGTTGGTGAATGGGGATGCATATCCGTCTATACGGTGGGATACTAGGAATAGACGGCTTTTGCATGAGATGTGATTTCTCTCTGGTCCATAATATGTATCAAAAAATATCATGTCTGGATGGTGCCCTTGGTTGAGAGTCGGGAGATTCGTTTCTGATACCATTCTAAATGGAATGCAATTTTGTGAAAAATATTTATGTATTTGTGCATTGGATATATCTCAGGGTTGGTGTTGTGTGCGGATTATTTGTAATAAATTGATGTAATGTGTAATGATTATCTTCACGGTGCGACTTCTTTTAGAATCGTTATATTACTTCTCTATTGGCAATTTGTCTACGATACCTTACCTTCATCTTCATTCTGGTTGGAGCCAAAGAACTTACAGATTGATTATTGCGCATGAGAAGACATGACAATACAATGAAATAATGTATGCTACGTTTTGATAAATAATGTTGCCATTAGCTTTACGAAAGAGGAACCAAAGGGAGGATAAAGGAAATCCACTCATCCCCCTCTGTATGTCAATATCAGCATGTACACCCAACACTTTTAACAAAGCGTAGGTGGTACCCGCGTCATTCTGACAAAAAGTTCCCGAACCTATTAGCTATCTCAAACCAATGACTGAATTTTGAATGAAACCCAACAACCAATATATAGAAATTGATTGCTCAACCAGACATGTACAGAATTGAGCAATCGTCCCCGACAACAAAGTATAACCTCTCGTCCTCGAATCAGACACGTTGCTAGCTCCCCAGAGCTTAAAATTTCTTCACACTATCCATTGAGTTTGTTCAATAATGGAGACGCGGCACTGCATGTCAAAAGACACGCAACACCTACCTGCCTCATCCTTGCTTCTTAAAGTCATTCATATTCGTTGTGGCAACAGTTTTTCCCAAAATTTGCAAGCCCCCAATTGCTGTTACATCACCTCCAGCATTATCTTCTACGAAAAAGGTAAGACTCTTTACACGTTGGAATTTGACATAGTACAAGTCAATTGCGTCCCCGATTTCCTGTAGGTTGCTGGCGGTGAGGGTAATGGATTGCTCAGGATCGACATCCTCCACATCCTGTATTTTCAATGAAACGTGGATTAAACAGGGCGTTTTCCATTACAGATTAAAGACGAACGGCGAATTTCAGCAAATGGAAGAGAACAATTTTCTTGGCCTCACCTCAAATCCCAAATTGTTTCTGTTGATATGAATATGCACCGTAACGGGATTCGTGTCAGGATTAGCACCCCTGTTCCATTCCGTAAATTTGATGCTTTTGACCTGGTTTTGGATTGGAAAGAACAATTAGGGCAATGCGAAATCACGAATGACAAAATTATTAATATGAAACTCACTCTGACAAATTCTTGAAATGACAAGTGAATTATCAGCTGCTCGTCCGCATCACTCTGCAGCCCCAACCTGGAATCTCCAATGAACAGATTCCCCCAGGGGTAAGACGCATTCTCATTCCGAGCGTAGCACAAAGGTTTGTCGAGCTTCTCCGAAAGATTGATTAGTGTGTTGCCGTCTTCGGCAGGTGCCGGGGCTTGTTCGGCGGCAGGAGTACCAACACCTGGAAATGACATTGTGTTTACTGTTTTAGTTTTATAGAGAGCAGGCTGATCGA
>JAZGVS010001147.1:0-10685 GCA_037356235.1 Bacterosira constricta
TTTACATTAATCTGTTGGATAATACGTTGGATCATGGTACGTTGGAAGAGCGGAAGTTTAAGATGGGTCCGGATAGGTATGCTGGGTGGGTGATGGAGGTGTTTGGTAGTGTGGAGGAAGTGGATGAGAAGGCGATTGTTCCGTATCCGTGTTTTGGGAAGGTGATTCAAGGATTTGATGTGGTTGATGAAATATCAAGGGGTTTGACGCAGGCATCGTTGCCGAAGAAAGAGGAGGATGAAATGGGTGATGGTGTTCGGTTGGATGCAAATATGTTGTTAAGTCCAGTGAAGATTGTGTCCGTGACTATTTTGCAGAATTACAGCCCAGATGATACAGCTGGTGATAGAATTAGCGAGGAGAAGGAACAAGAAAAGGGTTCGACCATTGGCGACGAGCTTTAGAAAATATAGGCATTTTATGTGTTCCTTTTGCATTGAAAAGAATTTGAAGGATATCGTTAATAATCTATTGATGAAACAATAAGTAATGGTGCAAATGATATGAGTTACATTGAACTTGGCTGGGATGGACTGATGAAGAACTATCCAGTGGTTGTGATTATGTTCAACAGCTACTAAGACCGACGCACCTTCCCTGGGGGTCGGGAAAAGAAGTACAGTCTGCAGTGTCCTCCTCCACCGCTACCGCGCTGTCGCCATGCATGAATTGACGAAGCGGGAGAGTGGCAGTCTCGCTTTGCCTACGGCAGCTTGACAATAACATGTTGCATGCAACATTGGCAGTGGTGGTGACATCATTGGTGATGACCAATGTGACGCTGATGACAATGACGCCGAAGAGGATGGTTGACTGGAAGTTGACTGGATTATATACGGGTTGACTGGGTATGAGAAGGTTGATTGGATCGAGTGAGTGTTGGGTTGTTTGGGGGTAAGAAGTAAGAATATCGAATAATACCAACACATACCTTCCTCCATCGTGCCAATTCTACATTGTATTCGTCCCATTAAGTGTGCAAACTTCAGGCGCAGCCGTTTCTCTCTTCCCGATGATCACGAAGACGGGCTTTAGCCACGGATGAGCCGTGATGATGCAACCACCATATCATCCTCCCGATACAACATGCAACATCCATTCCTCCCTCGCGTGTACCAATCCCACATACTACTACTATCCCCATTGGCAATGCAAACTTCCACATTCTGTTGATCACGAAGTAGGTGCGTCAGCGCCGGATGAGTCACCACTATATCTCTGGTGTGAATGTATTGTTTGTTTGTTGGTGTATCGTTGCAGTGATGATATCGTAATGACGATGATCACCTCTGCGCGATTTGCTGTTTATTGGGGGTGGCATTTTCGTTATTTCTCTTTCTCAAAAAAATCAAATTTCGTGAGGGCTTTGCCCGATCTCTGTTGAATTGTTGCGTTGGCAGTGATGATCGTTGTAATGGTTGTAGTTTTTGACTGCGATGTCAGGAGTGGTTTCATTGTTGATTTTGGTATGGGCTCTTTTCGGAGTATTTGCAGCGTTGGGATTAGCGGGTTGCGTGGGGAGCTGGAGGTTGATTTTGGCAGCGTTGTTGGCAATGTAGGTGACGCTTTAGTTGAGTCGATTGGAAAAATTGGCGATTTAGAGGCGTTATATGGCGCCATTGTGTGGAGAAGGAGGAGCGGATTCGGATACACTAGTTTTGAGGTCGATTGGTTGGCTGGATCAAAAGTTACGGACGATTCCGTGCTGGATGGAGGGCTCGTAGGGTCCTCCCTAGGGCTGGGATGATGGTGTTTTGAAATGGTTGGTTTGTGAATTGGGAGGTTGATGGTGTGCTCGATGGCCAATGGAGAATCATGTGGTGGCTCCCCATGGCTGGTCTCGGCAACTCATGCTGCCATTGCCATGGTGAGAAAATAATGGAAGAATGAAGAATGATTCTGTGGTTTGGGATTGGGATCTTCTTTGGCAACGCACCAGCTATGACCGGCGATGACCGGAGGAACTGGTATGATCCTACCTAATCGCCAATCGCTGTATTCTGCCAAAACAACATCAGAAATCAGAATTCATGACATTATTCCAGATGAACATATCGTATTGTAGATTGTAGACGAGAGACAAGGCCGAAATAATGGCGGACAGCAGTTGGAGGCTCGTTCGGCCATGTCCAATACTTTTGTTCGTGCCGGTGCTGGCGGTAAGAGCAACAATCAAGATACGATCAACACCGCTAACAATATCGCCATTGATATCGACAATGATGATGACAGCCCATTCGATAATCTACAAAAACTAAGAAACCATGAAAAACAAATGCTCCATCAAGAAGTAGCTCCACTCGAACACACAAATCACCATACCATTCACTACCAACCATTTCAACGCATCTTCCACACTCCATCCAACACTTCCGCAGGACAAGCTTGGAGGAAAGAGCATGAAGTAGTTTGTACACCATCATCATTTGATCCAATTCTTGGGTTTGATGGGAGTTATGGGTTTCCAGAGGAACTATTGAGGGCTATTGCGAAGGCTGGGTATGATTCTCCTACGGTTGTGCAGTCTCAGACGCTGGCTGTTGCATTGAATGGAAAGGATGCCCTGATTACTGTAAGTTCATTTGACTTGTTGGTAATACTAGTATGCTACTATCAGTGCAAATATGTAGTATGCTACCACTTACACAACATTCCATCATTCAAACCATCATCACTCCCCACCAATATACATACAGGCAGCCACCGGATCCGGCAAAACACTAGCCTACATCTGGCCCCTAATAGTCCACATAAACGACCAACCCCACATCACACCAAAAATCGACGGACCAATCTCCATTATACTCACACCCACGCGAGAACTCGCCAAACAGGTATACAAATACGCCAAAACCTTCGTAGAATGTATTGGAGGACGAGCGGTGGAAGTGGCAGGCGGCAATCGTGGTACGTGGGAGCTCACCAAGGAATTAAAAAAAGGATGCGAGGTCGTTGTGAGTACGCCGGGACGGTTGATTGATATGGTCAAGAAGAAGGGAACGAATTTGCACAGGGTTACGTTTTTGGTGTTGGATGAAGCGGATCGCATGTTGGATATGGGGTTTGAGAAGCAGGTTACCTCGATCCTTGGGAATGTACGTCCGGATAGGCAGACGTTGTTGCTGTCGGCTACTTTTGGGAAGAGGGTGGAGAGGGTGGCGAGGGGGTGGTTGAGGAGTCCAGTGAGGTGAGTCTTGATGAAGAAGTACAAATGTATGAAGTTTGTAGTTGAGAGATGAAATGATGAGGCCCATGTCGTTTCATGTTCTCTCTATTGGAGTGTGTGTATGTTTTTATTTTCCATTTGGTTTGTTGGTCGCACTCCTTTTGTTATTGTTTCCTTGTTTTTGTTTTATCCACTCCGCCACACACACATCGTCATCATGTGGCCTTTACAATCCTATACCATCTGGGTATAAAAACCACACGAACATACATTCAATCATTCATTAGAATTGCCATTGGTCGAACAGGCGCTTCCTCCGAACACGTCGACAGTCATGTCATGGTCCTTCCATCCCGCGATGCCAAAATCCAATGGNACAGGCGCTTCCTCCGAACACGTCGACAGTCATGTCATGGTCCTTCCATCCCGCGATGCCAAAATCCAATGGCTCATGGAAATGCTTCCCATTCTATCACCGTTGGGACGATGTCTTGTATTTGTTGCAACACGTGCGGATTGTGATCATCTCACGAAGATGATTCAAAATAGGTCACCATTGTTTGTGGGAGGAGGAGTGAGCAGTACGAATGGCACAACAACAGCAACCACTACCAGCATGAATAATACGAATGGCCCAATCATTGTCTCAATTCACGGA
The DNA here is from genome assembly GCA_037356235.1 of Bacterosira constricta. Classification (NCBI taxonomy): domain Eukaryota; phylum Bacillariophyta; class Thalassiosirophyceae; order Thalassiosirales; family Thalassiosiraceae; genus Bacterosira; species Bacterosira constricta. The sequence continues at coordinate 3,825 of JAZGVS010001147.1, forward strand.
GAGAAAGACCAACAAACTCGAAACTCCGCCATTTCTCAATTCAAGAAGAACTCTCAAGCCATCCTTATTGCAACCGATGTAGCCGCACGAGGACTGGACGTACCAAATGTCATGGTAGTCATCAACTTTGATGCCGCGAAGAATATTGATTCACACGTCCATCGCGTTGGGCGAGCCGGACGATTGAGCAAGGAGGGCGATGATGGTGGACAGCAGCATCAGCGAGGGGTGGCGTACACGCTGCTGACGGCGAAGAAGGATGCCAACTTTGCTGTTTCTCTTGCAGAGGCATTTGAGAGAGAGGGACGGGAAGTGAGTGAGGAGTTGGCTGGGTTGTGTCAGAAGAGTGGTAGATTTGGTGGTGGGAGGAAGAATCATTCGAAGGATGGATTGGGGTTTGGTAGTAGTGAAGGTGCGGCACGTGCATCGGAGCAGAGCCACTATGGTCCATCATCCAATCAACCAGTGAAGAAGAAAAGTCGATGGGGTTAAATAATGTCAACATGATGATGTACACGTTTAGCTTGGCTGACATGTAATGCAATGCATGCCTATACCGATCTAACCATGATAGTATGGCTACTCAAAGATGAAATAATCAGTACGCATGAAAGAAATATACTTATATTATAGTATGAAGAGTGTCTAAGCAATATTAGCCTTTTCATTCCAATGCAGAATTTGACGTAGATTCAGATACCGCCCTCAGCACATGCTTTAAATCCAAAAAGTGTCAAAGCTATGACCTGTTCAAGTCAAAGACCACCCATGAAACTCCTCAAAGCTACGCCGTATTCACAACCATTCAACTGCGAACAAAGCCTCGTACTTGTGGAATCTCTTGTCTCGCCATCACTATTGCACCTACGAACAACTACAGGGTAGTGGGAATCATCTTCTCCAACTTCAAAACCGAGTAGCCCAATGGCACCAGCTTGATTTTCCCATCCCTTGCCACCATCTGCCGTGCCAAGTACAACAACCCCTCCAAAGATACAGTTCACGTCAAAATCCACCAAAATGCTGGGTCAGATCGTACGCAGCGTCAACCAAATCAATCGCTGAGACGCCCATTTGAAAGCTATACCACTTTGACAAGCTCTGAAAACTCCCAAGGGTCCACCCTACGAAAACACAATCTCCTCCAATATCAAAACCGAGTAGCCCAATGGCACCAGCTTGATCGTCTCATCCATTCCAACCAACAACAATGCCACAAATCCCTCCAAAGAGACTACACACACACAAAACTGCCAAACGATCTGATCAAAAACAATCATCTGAGAATCTCCAAGGGTCCACCCTACGAAATTTTCATCACCTCTAAATTCAATGAAAAGTGGCACAGTAAGACCGCATCAGTCCCCTCTTCCACTGCAACCAATACCAACCTCGTCCACCCCTCCAAAGAGACACTAAAGACCAAAAACCACCAAACAATCAGGTCAGATCGTACCCTGCACCAGCAATANGAGACAAAATTAGCCGTGCCTCAGGCACGCGTGCCTGAGAACAGAACCCCCTTTTGATGAAGAGCTTGGATTCAGTGAGTAATTGGTGCTAAACGTGACACACATGTGTCACAACCGTAAATTATTTGTTCAGATTATAAACGGCATCATTATAGTTTTGCATTTAATTGGTAATGGGTACCCTGGCAAAACAGGGTGGACGATATTGAAAGTAATATGTGTGGTTACTCACTCTGCCCACATCACTGCTTGCACCACGGTGTGCAAGTCGATAGGTATCAAGAACTGATCAATCGAATGGTTTTGTACTCGACTATTAATTGGATAGTATTTCTTTAAAAGTTGGATAATACTGTTATTTATTCATTTTGAAGAGGGAAAGTGAGGGGCTGGTTTAGGCATTGCTTCGGGGTTCCAATAGCATTTCCCGTGTACAATACTATCGTATGGAGTCTGCACAACCTGCTGAGATTTGTTTGTTCCAGAGGCAATTGTCTTTTGTGTCTTTTCAAAGAACGAGTCTCTCTCTCAGGATCCAGGAACGATTGCTTACGGTAGGCTAGTAATATTTCGTAATAAACCACTAACTAACAATGTAACTCTGGGAGATGCCTACTGAGAACTACAAGGGCCAAGAACCACCGCATTAACCAACAGCAACCAGCAACAAATAATGGCAATGGTCCCGCCCATTGTAAAAACAAGAGGATAAAAGGCCGACAGCGGGGAGATGCGTTGGTTTTATTATTGGTGACGATGGTGGTGATGATGTTTGATAGGTGCGTTGCTGTTGCTGCTCCCCAATGCCAACAAACTTGAAGTGCATGTTTCTCTCGCAGGAGCCGAATGCGGATGAGGCTGCTGTTTGATTTGGAGACGATGATGGCGATGTCAGTGGTGGGTGGCAGCAAACTAGCTTGAGTTGTGAGAGGTTGTGAGTCGTCACAACCACTGGATAGTTCCCGGAGAAAGAGGAGAGGCGATTGTAGTACGCTACTTTTCAAGTCGATCGGTTGAGCCGTGGAAAAGTTATGGCCGATTCAGTGGCTGATGGAGATGTTGTAGGGTCCTCCCTTGGGCAATGAATGATTGGAGGTTGATGAAGTTAGGTTGATTGTGGTGGCAGAGACCAATGGTGGTGGTCTAGATTTGCGCCATGGTCTGGTTATGATGAATGGTCTGGTTATGTGTTATGTGTTATGTGGAAGTGGAAGAAGAGAATTCTTTGTCTTTGGTTTTCGTTTTTGTTTCGGCCGGTGGCATCGTGGATCGTGGATCGTGGATCGTGGCATCCTGTGGATCGCATCGCCGTGTGGTCGTCCTTCCGTCGTAATCAGCGATTTGATATCTTTCTCTATCACGTAGGAATTGTTACAATCTTCTTATCTTATCGCCAGAGTGTGTCACTTCAATGTTCCCGCCATTATCAACCTCATTGAAGCAGCACATCATTCATTGCTCATTATTATTTTTTGCATAACGCCTTCATCATCATCGTCGCCTTCTGACGTTAGGACAATTCAATTGCCAAATGAATATCAACAGGGTCATTTCAAATGGCTGCGAGGGTTAGTTCATGATGGATATTTATATGGAATACCCGCCTGGAATAATAATGGCGTATTGAAAGTCAAGTTGGATACTGAAGAAGTCACCATGCTACCACTGCCTCGTGATCCGTCGTACTATGAGGCAGATCCAATCCCGTGGAAGGAACGTGTCACGAATGTTGATCGGGGGAGGTGGATGTGGCATGGTGGTGCGGTTGGTACTAAAGAAGTAGTGTCGGAGGAGGATGGAAGTTGTACGTCGGTAGCTGCAATTTATTGTCCTCCGAGTAATGCCGAGTATGTGTTGAAAGTGTCGTTGGATGGGTCAGATAGAGTGGAAGAGATTGGTCCTCCGTTATCGGATGGACAGAACAAGTGGTATGGTGAGTGAACAAAAAATGATACAATCCAACAGGGACTGAGGAAGAAACATCATAATGCTATCGTGATCCCACTGGTGAAAAATGCTAGTGTGATCACGAGAGATTATATATTGGGTATAACTGCGTGATATCTCGAGGGTCAATTGTACAGGGATATATTACATCAAAATCTACTTTCACACGGACTTTGGATTGATATATGGAACTGAAGTACTTTCCAATACTTTCTCACTGAATGGCATGACAATCTGATTCTCTCCTTCTAACACATACATTCATGCATGCATATTGCTCATCATTATCTTCAACAGGTGGAATAGTAGGAGTGGATGGCTGCGTATACGCCCCACCCTACACAGCCACGGGCGTACTTCGCATCAATCCAAAGAATGACGCGGTAGAAGTACTCGGCAATTTCCCAGCCAATGAATGGAAGTGGCACGGAGGACTATTGGCCAAATCCACTGGTGTTATTTATGCATTCCCGGCACATTCCAATGAAGTCCTTTGTATTGATACAAATGTGAGAGATAATGGAGAGGAGGATGGGGATGAGACATGGCGTGTGAGCACCATTCCCATTCAACGACATGAGAATGATACGGATTCCCCCGATTTACAATATAAATGGCGTGAGTATATGTAGTAGTGTGCAAGAAGAAAAAGAGTCATATTGTCAATTGATTGTTATGTTCATGCTCTGTCTCTGACAACAAACCTTTCATGGTACATATATCAATTTTGACTTTTTACAAATAATAGTTGGTGGGAGTTATGGCGCCGATGGATGCATCTATGGAATGCCAAGTGATGCAACAACTATCTTGAGGATTGACCCAATCAAAAATGAGGCTACAACCTTTGGAACAGTATCCAGCAGTATAAACAAGTGGCAAGGCGGTGTATTGAGTCAGATTGATAAGTGCTTCTATGCCGTACCAGCAGATATGGATTGTGTTTTGAGAGTGGACACTGATCCAAGCACACCCTTGAGTATTGATTATGTTGGTAGTGACTTTCGGGATGTTGATGATAAATGGCAAGGTGGCTTTGTTGGGAGCGATGGTAAGATATATGCGATACCTGAAAACATTAACAATGTGATGGTTATTACGCCGGGTGAGAATCTGTCGGTAGAGATGTTGTCGTGATGTCCAGTGCGTCATGATGTATAGTTCTATCTAAATCGTGTAGGGACGAGTGCGTAGAACACCTGTTTGGCAATAAAGTCAATTACGATCATTATATAATATATATCATTCTTCCACCAGTACCCAAATCCAGATAATACATTCAGATACATTAGAGATTTTGCTCCTTAGATTAATACATAATATGCTGGCCAATACATCATGGATATGGCAAATATATTCATATGGCGCCATGGCCTATAAACACCTCCTGATTGGTGGCCCAGCTTGCCCTCCACTCGAAGTCGGATGACGCCGATATCGTATCGCTCTTCAATAACAAACAACAATAAGCAGCATTCCGCCAGGGAAGTGTTCTGTTGTTGAGTGGAGAGCTCGAATCGTGGGACGAATCGTCATTGAAACAATTAAGCTGATTTGTAAGAACCCATTTAGAATTACAAACGATGAGCGTAGGAACATCATCCAACGAAGAGCATAGGCACAAACACCATCCCCTTCATCTCCAAAGGTTCAAGGACCCACCCTACGAAAAAACAATCTCATCCAAATAGAAAACCGACTAGCCCAGTAGCACCAGCGTGACGTCCTCGTCCACTACAACCAACATCAATGCCACATAAACCTCTTCAAAGAGACACTACGCACACAAAACTGCCAAATAATCCGGTCAAAAACAAGCATCTCCAAAGGTCTAAGGGTCCACCCTTCGAACATTTCATCTCTTTCAAATTCGATGAAAAGCGGCACAGTACGACCGTATCAGCTCCCTCTCCCTCCTCCAACCATTAGCAACACCATCATCCCCTCCAAAGAGACACTAAAGACCAAAAACCACCAAACAATCAGGTCAGATCGTACCCTGCACCAGCAATACCGTCCTCCAAATCGTTCGCCGAGACGCCCGTTGGAAAGCCAAGAGCCAGGCAAATAGACACTCTTGATATCGTCATTGGCATTATCGAAAAAGAACGAGACCAGCAAGAAAAAGAAGCAACAATAGGAATGCCGACGAGACAACCTTTCGAAGCGCATTGCGAATCGCTGACTGCCGCTGTGAATAGAGAAATGGCCTGTTCACACTGCCAATGCCAACCCAGCATGCTCCTCCACCATCCTGGCCCTCCGCATGGAGTAGCTGCATGCAATGCCTCCCAGCGGGGGGCCAGTGGCAGCGGATAGAAGAGGAACTATCCAGTGGTTGTGACTATGTTCCCTCATGGTTGCTGTCATTGCTCATGCCGCTCCGCTCCATTTGATGACAGAACAATCCTCGGCGGTGCCTTGAAAGTCATCAGCATCATCGTTTGACTCCGCAACCACCACCACACCCTTGGTGATGGTGGGTACCACTACCAACACCAACACCAATATCACCACCACTGCTCCTCATGCCGCTCCGCTCCATTCGATGACCGATGGCTGGCTCAGCAGGTGAGTGGCATGATGCAATGCCAACCATTATTCCCCGCTGCAGAATCGTAGTTATTGGCGAAAGTGGAAGTTTGAACTGTAATGATATGGAATAATGTGGGATTGGCACAATGCTCATAACATTGGTAGTGGTACCAGCTAGTACCAGTAGTACCATGGTTGCAGCGGGCAACAGCAGTCTCCTCCTCCGAAGCTATCGCTTCGTTCGTCGTCGGTGATGGTTGGTTGGTTTGGTGGAAGATGGTTGACTGGAATATATGGGTTGACTGGATTGGCACAAGTAAGTGTTGGGTTGGGTTGTTGGGTGGTTGCGGGGGAGGGGGCGGAAGTGGTATTACGGCCTGNGTGGCTGATGGAGAGAACGCAGGTTCCTCCCTAGGGCAATAAATGATTGGAGGTTCATGGGTTGGCCATGATGGCGGTGGTCAATTGCGATGGCTTTGTGTTCCGTTCGACGCTCATAGATCTGTGCCATGGTCATGGTCCATTATCATCATGGTCGAGAAGGTGAAGGTGAAGGTGGAAGAAGGAAGAAGATAATTCTTTGTTTTTGTTTTTGGTTTTGGTTCTCGTGTCTCGTGTCTCGTGTTCTCTTTTCTGTTTCGGCGGCGGCATGTATCCGCGGTCGTCCTTCCGTCGTAATCGGCGATTTGGTATCTTTCTCTATAACGAAGGAATTGTTACAATCTTCTTATTTTATCGCCAAAGTGTGTCACTTCAATGGTCCCGCCATTATGTATCGAGCTGTGATTCGCGTGATTCGGCTTGGCTTCTGGTCTTGATCTTCTTGATTCTTGTAATACGATAGTTCTTGATCCTGTCGTGATCCTGTTCTTGATCTCATCATTCTCATGTCGTCGCCCATTGAATT